>CM063588.1:7965258-8189922 GCA_032356905.1 Salix exigua | reverse complement strand
CATTAATAAGCAATGTTTTATTTTCAATTAAATTTATTATATATTGTTATTATTATTATAAATGATCAACGCTGGTTATTTTTTAACACGCACGCGCGTAGTTTTGTTCCGTTAAAAAGAAGACGAGCAGCTAATTTTGAAACCGGGTGTCAAGAGGAGCCCACCACCCGTGTCTCAAAGACCGTTTTGTATTCCGCTAAATAAATAAATATATTTATTATTTTATCATCCCTTTGGCATCAAGAAAAGAAAGATTGACATGAAACATTCAGCAAAACTCATCCACGCCGTGGGACCCACTTCGTGGCCATTATTTTCCCAACACCTCCTTAAATTCGAGCTCCCGAAACTACCCTCGTTAATAATTAAACGCTCCTTTCACATCCAGCACCACGAATTATTCACCCTTTACTGGCGCACCCCACCCTCAACCCAATCAAAATAAGCCGTCACACAACAACTCTCAAACACCACGTAACGAAGGTGGGCGTTTTGAGTGGTCTCTTCTTGCTTTTCGCGCAAGGAAATTAAAAAACAACGCGCAGCAGGGCGGTGAGTGGATTCACTTCGTTAGATTAGAGCGAGCGAGAATCACAAAAAACAAGAAAGGACCGCCGACTTGAAAATATTACCCCGTCAACGCGAAGGTTTCCTTTAGACTCATCAACGGTGTCGTATGATTGCACTGTTCCTCTTCTGGCGAGTTGCGGTCTTCTCTCTGTTCGATAAGCGCACCTCGCTCCCTCTCTCTGTCCTTGTAGAAATTTAGATAATCAAACCTCGCTAGATTAAAGTAATTAGTCTGTGTATCGTTTACAGGTAATATTGTTTCTATTCCCTCCGTCTCTCTCTCCTCCTTTTCTTTTCTTTTTCTTTGTTATGATTCTTTGATTTTGTGAGACAATTGAGCAGATCGGGTTTGATTTTCACATTTCTCTCTTTTTTTAGTCTGCTTTGTTGATTGATGTGAATCTTATGCGTTGATTATGAGGAAGTTTGTTGTTACCGGTGGAATTTATATTTCACCCTGCATTAGGGTTTTGATTATTTCGAGGCCGAAAATCTTATTTTGTGAAAAACTGTGTGATCGAGGTAAGATTAAGGTCAAGAATTTTAAAAAAGCTTAATATTATTTTAAAAAAAAAAATTGAGATGATTTTGGGGTTATGATCTGTTTGTTTCTTTGGAGCTGAATAATTAATCCTAATATATTTTTATTTTTTCCTTGCTTTGATGTAGTTTTTAATTCTCTTAGTATTCTAAAAACTAAGAGAAATTTTGACTAAAATATTGATAAAAATAGGGGCTGTGGTTGAAGTATTTGGACGATTTGGGTTCTGATTTGTTTGGTTACAGGAAGATGGGATTGAATTTATATTCCTAAGAATTAATTGTGCCCTGCTTTGATTATGTATTCCAAATAACTGAAAAGTTGAATTTTTTGGTTGAGAAAGCAAATATACTGAATTTAATACGTGATTATCTTATTTAATTAAGACTCCAAATATAAGAATATGAGCATGTGTGCATGCAAGTGCGTATGCCTTCCTGTTGAGAAGCAAATTAGTTATTGGAATTTGAAGGGTTTTGTGTGCTGTTATTTCGATTGTATAGGAGCGGAGCTACTCTACACCTGTAATTTTGATACAATTATAATGAAGGGAAACATGTCCAAAATGAACACTAACAGCCGTGTTATTATTAGGTAAGTCTTTCTTTTCGCTTCCTATGTCCATCTAATTGCTCACTTCATTCTTTGTCTGCACTTTGTTATTGAAATTTCTTTTTTATGTGAGCATTTTCTTGAAATTAAATTTCTTGCTGATGTGAGTAGTGGCAATATTTGCACGGAATGGTTTTCTGCTGTAGGTGTCACAACGTGTACCATGCATGTTTGTCAAAAATCTATTATGCAAGCATTTCTGCTGGCATTTTATGCTGTTTTCAGGGAACTTTGTGTTCTCCATTCAATATATGTCTTGATTAGAAATCCTTTGTGCCAGGCTTCTCGTATATAGTTCAGAAAATGTAATGAAGCCTGAAAAATTTGGAAGCTGTTCATTTACTGACCACTTGAATGGATATATTCTGACAACATTCAAAATAGCAGTGTAAAAAATACCAAGTTAAAAGAAGGTGTCATGGTCAATGGAAGGGTTTCCATGACATTTTCTCACAGAAAGTTTTTAGCATGCTGTTCCTTGAACCAATGCATATTAAAGAAATAGTTAAACTTGTATGCTTAAAGCTAGAGTTGAGTTGTGATAAAAAAAAGGGTGACTATTTTTTTTTCTCGTAGCTTTGATTGCTTGTCTAATATCTGGGAATACAGAAACCATATGCTTGTAGTTTTTAAAGTACCTGTTTCGTAGTTCAATTAGACTTTCTAGTTCAGTGACTAGAACTTCTTCACTGCCTTTGGCTACTGTATACATCCGGTTCTAGGAAACACTATCTTCAGTTATCTTTGTGGTAAGAGCTACTATCTCACGTGTTGTTGGCCAGAAGAATAAAGTTGTCTGAAAGCTCTAATTCCTTATCGACTTAGTTGATCCTAATTATTCTTTTCTATCCTCATGTAGTCTTTCTGTTTTGTAACTTTGAAGTGTGACAGTTTAATGATTAGATAATTCATTTGTTATAGGTGTCGCGACAACGTATTTTTTTTAAAATTAAAATTCTGAAATAAAATTAAAAATGGTTGCAATAAAAATGAGTTTTTTGACGGGGAAAATGGTGCTTTTTCTTTAATCTTGGCTTCCAATTTCACCCAAAAAAGTTTTCTTTGAAAATTTTGATATTCTCACTTTAACCCAAATTAGGCTTCCAAACTTAATTCCTCACTAATTAAGCCCTACATAAAATTAATTTGACTCATTTAAAGTATAATGAAGTCCTTGTGATTAATTAAATCCTTCAAATGAGTCCTAAATTAATTTCTAAACATAATTACACTTTGAATTGGTTGACGATAAAATCAAACCGACCCGTAAAAATATAATTGTCTTTCGACTTAATTTTAAACAAATTTATCCAATAATAAATTATTTTAGAATTGACACTGTATTTTTCTTCATTTTTTTGGCACAAAAGAGGTACAGTCAAGCTCTCAAAAACGTCCAAAATTTCCACCTTGATTTTTCTGCTGACGCCAACCCTTTTTATTTTATTTGTGTTATTTATGTTTTATTTTGGGTAAAATTTGGGGAATGACCCAGAAATGGATTGTGACAATAGGTGTGGAGGCAAGTTACTAGCAGATTTATATATATATTAGGGAATGGTTACTACAACTTCCATGCGGTTAGTCTGAGTGAAAGTAGTTTTAGGGTAGAAGATTGCATTCTGAGTATCTCATTTGTTGTAGTCATCAAAGCAGGTTACTATTACAATGAAATGTATTAGGAGCGACTTATACAACTTCCCTTTGGTAATTCCTCAAATGAAAATTGTTTCCGGTTAGGAGACTGCATGGGAAGTATTTATTTTTAGGCTTTATGTTGCTTGAATGAAGTATGTTCTCATATTTATAAATTGATTCGTTGCTCCTCAAAGTAGATTGTACCTTTTTAAGGTAGATAATGTAACATGCTCTCATCTCCATTTCATCAATCCGCATGGTTGTCTATTTAGTTACACTATGATGTTGAACTGTTTTACGTGCTCTGGCTTCTGTTTTTTTGCTTTGAGATTCAAAACTATGTGCTTTTCCAGGTAAAGAGGACCACGGTGATTTGCTACATGCCTAACAATGTGGCATTTTCTGATATAAGTATCATACTAGATTGATTGCATACTTTCACTTGAATTGGTTTGTAGATCTGTATTTTTTTTCTTGTATAGTGGTGCCGTGTGGATTTTACATGTGATCAAATTTCCTGACAGATGTTTGTTATACAGGATTTGCCAGTCATCTTCAATGGCATTGTGTATTTGAAACTGGTTGGAGGCTAGATTTGTTTCTTCTTTTTATCCTTGAACCTTTGGATTTAAACTTCTTGATAAGGATTAATCTAGTAGGTAGAAATGGAAACCAGGATCGCAAAGGTGTTGGATAGTACTCGTAGACTTGTGCCTGGGGTGAAGAGAAAACGAGCAGCATATTTTTCTGGTGCTTCTCATTTGTTGTTGCATGAGTTTGTCACTCTGAATTCAACCCATAGGCCAGGGAAACGCAAGAAATTGGATGGAAACCAGAGCAAGCCTTGGAGCTGTGGGCATCCTTCTAGAGGGTCTTTACTTTGGTGCTATTCAAATTTCACGAGGACTGGGGTTCCACAGCGTCTGATGTGTTATCAGAATGGGGAATGGACTGATTTCCCTAAGGATCTTGTTACTTTGGTTAGGAAAGATCTTCGAGGGAAGAAGGCAGTTGTTGAGGTTGAGTTGGAGGGCCACTGCTATGTTATCGACTTCTTGCATATGTTGCGACTGGACTTGAAAACAGGTATTCAGCAACCAATTGCCTGGATTGATGAAGCAGGTGGCTGCTTCTTTCCAGAAATCTATGCTGATGAATATGAACCACATCTGTGCTGCCAGCACGATTGTGCAAAAGATCGAGGACCCATTTTTAGGGAGCCTCTTGGGTCCCATGAGATCAAGCTGCAGCTTGAAATTGATATAAATGGAGGGGATCAGTCAAATTTGGAGTGCAGTGGAGAGTCAAGTGGTCATGTCAAGCATATCCAAATTGCTCAAAAGCCTTCAAGCGACCACTATCTTCTAGAGGTGGAGGATAGTTGCAACAGGAAGAATGGTGAAAAAATTATTGAATCTAATGAGGAAAATCAACAGATTAAAGCAAATTTAGTCATTGGAACCGAATCTTTTAAGCGAATGTTGGATTCAGATACTGTGAAGAAGATGTTTGTTACAGGTATGGACTCTTTTGGTGGTGCAGACATAGTAGATATTTACCGCTGCTCTAGTACTTCAATGCCAGCTCGATTTGAGCTTTTCCAGAAGCAGATTGAATTAACAGGGAAATATCGTGGAGATGCAAATATTCGATATGCCTGGCTTGCTTCTTCCAAAGGAGCACTCTCCACTATCATGTTTTATGGGCTTGGACATTGTGGGCCGTCCACAACAAAGTCCAATTACGGCATTGGTGTTCATCTCTCTGCAGCAAACTTTTGTCACTCCAGGTTGGATGTTTTTTCTGTTTTGTCATTTCATCTAAAGTGAGAAAAGCAAGTCACATTCTAAATATAACACCAGTAGATCATCATGTTAAACAGGGAATTAAGATTTTCTTAAGGTAAAATGTTCACTTACTCTAGACAGTAGCTCTAGATTGGCTAGATAACTGTTCTCTCCTTTAAAAAGAAGAGCTCCTTTTGTTTGCCAGTTTGATTTTGGGAAGTTAACATGGAGATTGCTAAACTTTCTATGCTATTCATGTCTACCAATTCTGTAAAATTATGTGTTGCTCTGAAATCTTATTATTTTTCGATGTAGTTATCTTATTAGATTTAGCCAAATTACATATAATAGGGTTGTTCTCAGGAGCTGCTGATTAATCCTCTCTTTTGAAGACTAACATGAGCACTGATAAAAAGCTTCAATTTTGAGTCTCCTCATTTGCTAACTATTAAGAAGCATGTGAATTCTTTATATATAACTCCAGGCATGTCACATGCATGTCACATATCTTCTATCTATTATATTAGTATGAAGTTTCCTGGTCTGTGCTTTTCTTGTTAAAAATTTATGAATAGGAAGAGTTTGATTTACTTGTTCCTTAAACAGTTAAAATCAGGATCAATGCCATGTGATACCTTGAAATGCTTCCTCAAACATTTTGTAGTAAGAATTACTTGAAAGAGATTTCCATGTTTAGCTGCCTTTACTATGTGCCACCTGCCTTGAGAAGTGCGTGTGATGCATTTTTGTGATAGTTTTCTTATATGGTCAGCTTTAACTTTATTTTACTACTGAGGTTCTTTTTTTTAATACTGCTATTGAGGAGGATTCAACTTTTGGTTTGTTTACAGTGCAAATTATTGTGATGTTGATGAAAATGGATTGCGACACTTGGTATTTTGTCGTGTAATAATGGGAAATATGGAGCTTCTTCAGCATGGGAGCCGACAGTTTCATCCCAGTAGTGAGAATTTTGATAGTGGAGTGGATGATCTTGAAAATCCAAGAGAGTATACAGTCTGGAATATGAATATGAACACCCACATTTATCCAGAGTTCGTTGTTAGTTTCAAGTTCACTTCCAACTCAGAAGGTGATATGCTACTTCTTCTAGAGGTGTCGGTTTTGGCATGAACAATTTCAACATGCACACATGTATGGCATATAAATATATAGATGTCTTCTAGGATTTGAATGAAATCTTTGTTTATGTTGGATGTGTTCTCCTCAATCACTCTTGATTTGTTGGATGGAGCATGGCCAATGTATTCTGGTGGTTGGAAACAAGTGCCATTTTAACAGTCCAACCTCCTTTGATGCTGAAAATTAAAAGGATGCTAGTTTTAAGATGAGGTTTCATCCAGAAATATCCTTTTGGTTTGACTTTATTACATTCAAGAGATCATTCAACATGTGTAGCATTGGTTTTGTTGGCATTGTTTTCTGCAGATGCTGTATGCATACCCATGATTTTCTTTTTGAAACTTTTTTAGCACTTTGCTGTAGTACTTTGTATTCTTTCTGCAGGGTTTCTGGTTGGGAGTGAGAGTAAGCATGCTGTTTCTGGCGTGACTACTTCTCATGGAGGTCAGGGATGTTTACCAGTTGAGTCCCCAGCAGTTGATCTGAATTTACCTGTAGAGTCTTCTGCAGTTGATCTTAATGAGTCCCCTGCTGCTGATATGGTATGGGTACCAACAATGTTCTGGCACTGTCCTTTTTTATTTATATTTGTTGGGATTGTTATCCATTATTTTCTATGAAGTACATAGCAGGTGAAAATTTAATGTTGGTTCTGCTTGCTCTATTTGGGGAGATGCATGTTTCTTCATTTAACAGCAAAAGTATGTTCAATTTTAGACAAAAGACAACTGACCTTGTGCAACAGAAAACATAAAATATGAAATGAATGTTGAATGGTTTAGAGTTAATACTTCTAAACTGGCATCTAAGATAGAGCTGCCTGTGCAATGAGAAGTTCGGGAAATAACAGTGACTGTTGCAGAGTAGTACACGCCTTGAAAAGGAGTGTGACTGAAAAGGCTTTTACAATTGGGATTATAAGGGGTAGATGGTATTGAAGAACCGAAAGCATATCGACTATACTTTTGCTTTTGAACTGTGCAAGCTAGAATGATAATGAATTGTTAAACATCAAAAGGTAATCAAACAGTTCCTTGCATTTAAACATGCAAGAGTATATGAATATGGTTGCCTGGATGTCATGTCTTATTTGACAAGATTGCTGATTCAGTATTGTTGACTAGTTTCACTTGGAGCTTCTGGCTCCTGATGTATGTTTATAACTGTGTCTGAGCTACTTAACTGTTAACACTTGTCATCTTCAAGGGAAGCGAAATTCAAGCAGTTTCTGGTTCTGGGAGATCTCTTGGAAAATCACCAAGTCTGAATTCAAGCAATACAAGAACTCCTAAATCTCCATGGATGCCTTTCCCTATGTTGTTTGCTGCAATTTCAAATAAAGTTTCCAGCAAAGACATGGAACTTGTAGCAAACCATTATAAACTATTCAGGGTACGCACAACGGCATGCTCTGCTGTTATCTTCCGTTCTAATTCAAATGTTTTTCATGATTAGATTATTACCTTTTGTTTTCCTTTTCAGGAGAAGAAGATAAGCAGAGAGGATTTTGTCAAGAAGTTGAGGTTGATTATTGGAGATGCTTTACTGAAGTCGACAATTACAAGTCTTCAAGGCAAGGTATGGTATAATTTGTGTTCATATTTTGCCTTGTATTAGGACATCCAGTGCTAGTCTTCTGGTAGTATGATTATTGGGTGCACCTTTACTTGCTTAGCTAAAACTTCCTTATTAGTTTGTTCAGGGGCAAATTTAAGAGAGAATCTGCTAAGCTGTTGGCTACTAAACACCTATAACTTATATTATTCATTGATAGGTTCATTTCCATTTGTTTTCAGGTAGAAGTGGGAATTTATGGTCTGAATGTTGTTTTGGTATTCTGGAAACATATACCATAATTCATGAACAGTCTTTTTAAAGCTATCCTTTCCCTATGTCTTAATGAAATGGACTTCCATGAGGAGTATAGCATTGCTCATTTACTTCATCGTCAATACTTTGGTTTTCTCAATGTTGCTTTGTTTCAATACTTTGATTTTTCTCTGTTGCTTTGTTTTGGGTTGGTGGCCATTTTTGCTTTCATCTTCAATCAGTAACGTAAATTGCCATACGTTGCATCACAAGCACTTAAATACTGACCTGTGGCCGCAGAAAATGTCAAAGTTACTATGTGAAGTTAAAACACTTAAGAAAAAGAATCGGGCTGAGAGGCCATCCCTGTCATATAGTATTTATATTGGCAATTCATACAGAATATATATAGTATGGGAATATCTATTTGCAAGATTAATATTTCACCATGAATCAGCGGTGTTCTGTCAGAATTAGTGCCATTACTGTTCATTTTTTGGGGGAATTTTGATTTTAATCACCTAACAGTTTTTCTGGCTTTATGCAGTTGCCATCCAAGTGTGAAGTGCTTTTGGCTAAACCAGTTGCGTAAGTTGTGTTTTGAGCAGCCAAAGCACCCCCAACGCTTCTGTTTGTGCGAAATTGAGGTGAAGTTTGTTTGCTTGCTTGCTTGCTAGAATGTGCCGACATGAAGTTGTGAATAGACTGTCAAGGTTGCAGGTCCTAGTGTATTTAGAAAGTGCTAGGGGTTATTATACCTTTTTCTAAGTGATGGACTATTTGACTTGCTGACGACCGCTACTTCTCTGTCTTGTATTGCTGATCATGTCCCAGCTTGGTTAATAAACATATGGATTGTTAATGGTTTTAGGTGGGGTTTCCTTAATTGGTGGTCTTAAGCTACTTTTCAAAAGAAATCGAATATTATTCTTGAAAGAAACTATCAAATAAATCTTGAACAGCTTTAACGATGCCTGCTGCTTGAAATGACGAGTTTTGTCCAGTTAAGAAGGTCGGGGAGTGGTGATCAAATATTGGACATCGCACTAGCTGTTGGTTGGTGAGAGGTCAGAGTAGCAGGATCAAAGCACAAGATGTAACTTAATCGTAGATTTGCTGACCGGGTGGCGCAGGGTAGATGCGATGAGATTCAAATGGCAGATGATTTGCATCCATTTTCCAAGTCTTCTCGTACAATTTACACACCGACATTTGTTTCCCAAGTAGTAAATCTGTCTTCTAAGAAAAACCCTGGCTTTTGGTACATGTACTTCAGGAAAATAGAACCTCCAGCAACCTAGGGTTCGTAGCCTAAAATGAAAAATATAACTAAAGAACACGCAAGGAATATATTGAATAAAGCTGGAGTTGGTGGACTGAAATAAAAATGAATGGAAAAACAAACTGAGTTGTCTATGAAAGGACCGAATCATGTAAATTAAGATTGCAAGGACTAAATCGAATTTGATTACTGAAAAAACTTATTTTTATTCGGGAAAATTACATGGTTTTGACGTATATTTAACCCAAAAATCTTGAATTATTTTACAGAGGGATGGGATTTCATGAATCAAAATTGAAGGATTGGACTGGAGGAAATTATAAAATCACTTAAATTGTTGGGAAAACCACGCCGTTTAATGTTGATGTACTGTAACTAGAATCCGGACTCTTTCGGTAAATTTGCTAGTTTGATGGCTCAAAACAACACCTTTTGTTTTTTTTTTTAAAAAAAAAAGAGTAGAATCATGTCAGAATTTGAATCAAAATCAAGTTAATATGTACAAATAAAACACTAATTTAGTATTTCATCAAAATTCTTAAATCAATGCCTTCAATAATGAAAATAAATAAATAAACACACGTGCTCAAGTATTTTAGAGAATTAAAATATTTTAAAAATATAAATATATCAAAAACACACAAAAAAACAAAAAAAAAAACCTTGATTGTATTGGGCCTAGGTGGTTGGATGTTTGGCTCACATGTGCTCCTTGGGAGCACGTGATTCAATAATTAATGATATATGTTTTTTTTTCACAAAAAAATCTTCACTAGTTAAAATATTTTGAAGATTTTTTTTTATTGTTATTGTTGTCACTGCCTCACTCTGGTTTTGCTTTTGATAAAAACATTGATTGGGTTTGGGCTGAGTTTCACCGGGTAGTGGATCACAAGTCATGCGAGCTTTTGCTCAAGCCGAATGGAGTTATTCTCTCTTTATTTCAAAAAGTGTTTTTTTTAATAAATATTTTTTTTATTTTTATTTTAAACATAAAAAATATAATATTTTAAATTATTTTAATATATTAATATCATAATAAAAATTTTAAAATAAAAAACATAAATTTAATACATTTCAATACCAACGAAGCCATCAAACACTACCAATTTCTTCACTTATTATACAATAATCTAAAAGAGGTCAGGAAAACATTGTAGCTTGTGAGTGAAAATACTGTGGATTTCAATTGTGTTTTTTTTTTGTGAACAGTAAGAACACTGGATTCGCTATATTTATGATATTTATATATTATTTCACAAGAAGTAACAAAGAAAAGTCAGTGGTCTACTGGTAAAAGGCGCACCTGAGTAAAGGAGCGCGAGATTATTCATTTTTTTCTTTTTCTTTTTCTTTCCATTCGTATGATATTTATACATTGTTTAACAGAGAGTAACAAAGAAAGGCAGTGGCCTACTAGAAAACAGGTGCGCCTGAGTAAGGGAGGGGCAGGGTTCGATCCCTGCCTAGCGCGAGATTTTGCTTTTTATTTTTTCCTTTTAATTTTATTTTCATTTTTTGTTTGCTTTTTTATTTTTTTTTTCACTTATGATTTTTTTTCATTTTTTATTTCTTTTGATTGTTTTTAATTATTTTTATTTATTTATTTTGACGTCAAATTAAAATTTTTTCTTATATTTGCTTTTCATTTTTTGGTTGGTTTTTTTGTTAAATATATTGATTTTTTTTTCTTTGATTGAATTTTCCCCCATTATTAACACAATAAGAATAATAATTTTAGTTTTTTTTTCTTGCTTCCTCTTTTTTTAATGTTTTTGATTTTTTTGTCGGGGTAATTTAATAATTTTTATTATTTAACAGTAATAGTAATGATATTTTTAGATGTTAAGGCTTCGATGTTTATTTTTTATAATAGGGTGTGCTGATATGTTTCATTATATCAAACCTTACATGTATAGATATTATACTTTATTTGATTTTTTCAATTTTTTATTTGATTAAAATTGATAATATATTTGGTTTTATTTTTGACCCTTATACTTTTGATTTTAATTCTTTTAGTTTTTTATAGTTCTTAAATAGTTTCTATTTTTATCTATGTTTATATATATGTTCCTTAAGTTTTGATTTTTAATTTTTATTATTTTCTGTTTTGTTGAGATAGCATTTTTTACAAAAAAAAAATATATTCTTAAATTTTAGTTTGTGTTTATGATCATTTGAAAATTGATATTTCTTATTTGTTTTCCTTTGTTTTTACTTTTGGTTTTTTCATTAGTTTTTTTTAACATCAAATGATTTTTTTAGATAATAATTTTTATTTTTATTCATTTTTATTTTTATTTTGTTTGCTCTTTTCTTAAAGTTTTTGGGCTTTTTTATTCTTTTATTGAATTTATTTTCCAATTATTAATGCAATAATATTAATATTATTATTAATAGTAATAATAATAATAATTTTAGTTTTTTTTTGCTTCCTCTTTTACTAATGTTTTTGTTTTTTTTCTCCTCTGAATAATTTAATATTTTTTATTGTTTTAGCAATAATAGTTATGATATTTTTAGATGTTAAGGCTTCGATGTCCCTGTTGTTATAATAGGGTGTGTTGATGTGTTTCATTATATCAAACAGTGCATGTATAGATGTTATACTTTATTTGATTTTTTTAATTTTTTTATTTGATTGAAATAAGATAAAAACGATGAATTTGGTTCAGTCCGGTAATTGACTCTATTTTTTTAGTACTTCTTTCGGTTATTGTCAATACATGTGGCGCACGTGCCATCCTGTTTTCCGCCACACGCCTTGTGTAGGTGGCGCTTGTGGTGTCATACGGTGGCCAGAGACGAGCTACCAACATCTAACACGGTGTTAATATAATAGACGATATTGATATCAAATTTTATATATTAAAATATCAAATTTTAATATTAACAGCTATAAAAAAAAAATTGGTCGGAACGTAGTAAAGAGAGAGAGCAGAGTCACAGAGATTGGTAAGGGGAGGACCGCAATCGTAAAGAGAGAGAGCAGAGTCACAGAGACCATGGCGTCAAGTTAAGCTTTAATGGAAATCTTCGTTCTTTTCTTTACTTTGAGCAATTTCATTATTCTTCTTTCAACTCAAAGCGCATGCCCAGAAACGAAAGTGTCTGTACAATTAAGGGTGATAAAACAACGTCGTATACCAATCATTAAAGCAACTCCGGCGATATGACTTCTGAGGAAGGGGACACATATCTTTGACGCCATTCTTCAAGGGCGGACTTTGCTGGTTAGCTTCCTCCACAATTTTATGGAATTCAACTGGCCCACCTGGTGTTCTTACCAATCTCAGCGGATGCTTCCCTCGAATTCTTCTTTTGCTACTGATTTCCATGACAACACGATCAGGCACCACGAATGAAATCCCAAACTTTCTTGGCTGAGCTCGAATTTCCCACAAGTTAACTTGCCTCCTTGTTTTTTGTTTTGCAACACCCCCAAGTTGCATGATTTATATATCAGTATGGATCAAAAGTAATCTATTAAGAAATGACTCCTTTAATTACCAAATAAAGAATGGATCTCGAAGGTAATTAAGATCACAGGCTAGATTTGAAGGCTTCAAGGAATTTGCAGGGCTGGGTTGTGGTCTGGGATGAACTTGTGGGTGGACTTTACAAGCATACCGCTTGTTAAATTTGGTTCTACAAAACCAGGGATGCAAGTTAATTTCTAATAGCTTGTTCACTGGTTTTGCTAATGGTTTTATAGCAAAAACAGGCACACTAATCCCTGCGGCAGGAGCTTGCCCTGTAAGTTTCGACAACTGCCCATGCACCAAAGACCAATGGTCGAAGCGGTTGTGGATGAGGAAAATATGGGCCCCCAATAGATAGTTTCAATGGGCTGACAATGTACTGACAGTCACACATTTTGGGCCTAATTGGGCTGGTTTGCTATGCCGTGGTCTCCTAGGTTGGAGTTCGCTACTTTGTGTAGGGAGCAGGGAGCTAGAAAGATAGGAGAGAGAGAGGGTTAGGGTAATTGAGAATTGGGAATTGGAAAGAGATAGAGAGAGGAAATTAAATGGGGAAGGAAGGAGAATTGTGGGATGATTCAGCTCTCATCAACGCCTTCGACGATGCCATATTCAAGTACAAGGTCTTCTCTACTTCTCTCTATACCTTTCACCCCCACCCCCCGAGTTTTGTTCCTTGTTATTAATTTTTACTTTTCTAATTTTGCAGAAAATGCATGGAAAAAAAAGAATCCTAGATAAATCAAGTGATGGGGGGATATTTGGTGGCGGCACCGAAGATGAAAATGCCTCTGCTGTTACTGGGGTTGATGAAAGTCTGGATGGAACTGTTAAGTAAGTACTGTTTACTTAGAATATAAGCTAGCTTAAATCCCTTTTGGGCCAGGAAGACTTTATTGATTTCTCCATGTATTTTTTCTTTTTTGTTGTTGAAGATTAAGATATGAGGATAACACTTATAGATAGTTGATAGGCGCTTTGAGAAAAATCGCTTGAATTTACTTGCACCATTTTCCTATTTGGTATTTATGTAAAAGATAATTTGAGTTCTTGGTAGAGAGTGCTTATTCACCCGCATGATTTTTTTTTTTTTTATGGTATCTGTTTTCATTTCTTGTGATTTTGAAAATGAAGGGTGGCAGATGAGAGCAGCAATGTTACATCGAATACTGTCACGGAATTGGGAGAGACCAAAAACCTTGCACCAGCCAAATTAAAAAATTGTGTAGATTCACTCGGACCTGACCCATACGTAGATCCATCAAATGATGGTGTTCATGCTCAAACTCTCAATGGTTGTTTGTATTCACATGGTACAGAAGATTATAACCAGTTACTTAACCAGTACTATGAACTTGAGGAGAAGAGGCAAATGATTCTACAGCAACTTAATATGTACTACCAATATCCTGCTGATGACTCAGGTTCCGGTGGTTATTGGGGAACCTGTTCTGCTTCTCAAGATCAGTTAGTTGCTGCAACCCAAGCTTCACTCTCCCCTCTCATCTGTTCTTGTTGCCCTTATGCTTGTCATTGTTCAGTGGCTCCATGCTCTTCATTCTCATCTTGTACTTTTGGCGGGACATCTCTTGGTAAAGCATGTGCTGATTCTTCTCCCATGATGAACCCTGGAAAGTCTTTCCCTCCCATAGATGATGACATTGTAAAAACAGCAATGGATGCTGCAGAAAGAGCAATGTCATCCATGACAATGAATGCTCCTGCTGTCAACTCTGATATAGAAGGTAAACATGGTTTTTTGAAAATGATAAAAATTGTATGTGAATCCATTTCTATATTCCTTATTAGAAATCAAGAAAAGAAATGTTTTAGAATATATTCAGAACTATGTAGATAATATTACAGTATTAAGCAGTCGGCTTTGAAATGGAATGTCATTTAGGTTTTATTTCAAGTAACTGGAATAGCGGCATGGCAAATGACTCTCAGATAGTGAAATTGCTATGTTTACACTAGTACTCTCTCTTTCTAGATATACTAGTTTCTATCAGTCTGCAGTTTAGTCTCTTTATCTAGGTTGTTCATGTATTTAATTTCTTCAGTTAGCAAGTTGTTTTGTTAGTAATAAACTGTTAGTCAAGAAAAACTGTGCTTGCTTCCAAATTTCCAAGTAATGTAAGTTGTAAGATGGAGTTGTTTGGTTACTTATATAGTATAAATTGACTTAATTATGAAGGTCTTCAATTCTCATCTTGCTATATGAAAATTTAGAAAGCAAGAAACTGAGAGCAGCAAACACTTTCTGTAGATGAGTTACCTGTGTGGAACTATTTAAAATTTGTGCATCAATTTGTGAAGGAGGACAGGAGTTCGTTTGAGAGTTTCAGTTCTCATGGAGGAACTTTTTACTTTTGCTAGGAAGACCTGACACTTAGTATTAGCCTTCCAATTTCCATTCAACACTGAGAAGCTTTAAATAATAGCCTTGCTTTTTGAAGAAAAGTGTCTTTTTTCAAAAATTTAAATAAGTGAACTTAAATTTTTCTTTCACTCTTTTTCAAGCTTTTTACTCTTTTTTTTTTTAATAGACTTCGGCCCATGTAATCCAGAGGAACTGAAAACACAAATAAAATCGTAAATCTGGGGCAAAACTCTAAGTCAATACTTTGAAAGTGAAGTGGTAAATAGTCTTTAATTTTTTAATAGAACTAGCTTATATTAATGGTTGAGAGAGATAAATTTGCATATGCTCCAGAAATGAAGCACCCTTTGTATATGCCTTTGTTTCACTATTGTATTTTTTTGTCCACTATTTTGCAGGCAATAAAGCGAAAAAAAGTGAAGATAATGGAGGGGAAATAACTCAAAATACAAGCTCTGAAACAGATCTGACAGTTGTATTAAATGCCTGGTATTCTGCGGGCTTCTACACTGGGAAGTAAGCAATTATTTCATGTTTGTTTTTATGAATAAAATGCCTTCTGAGTTATCATGGTCTATATTGGACAATCTAGTTCCAACAGAATGCTTGTCAGGTAGCATGTAAATGAAAAAAAATGATCCAAAAAAATTCATGTGATACAATAATAGCTTAATTTGTCGGAAGGGAGGCCGAGGAAGCAGAGTGGATCTGTGTGTGGCTAACCGTCAGGGGTTCTGGCACTCTGCTAAGAAAAATTCGTACAAAAGAGCAACATTGATCATGAATCGACTGACTTGAATCCCTGGTGTCTGCTCACCAAAGAATTTTTTTGACCCAACTGATATAGATTTTACATAATAAATATGGCATTTGAGCACCTTGAAGTTTGAACTGATTGTGACAAGTGATTATACAATGCCATGTCCTTAAACTTATTGAAACTTTGGTGTTCTGACATAGGTATCTTACGGAGCGATCGATTGCAAAGAAATAGCATGGCTAAGCATATTCTTTATCTGTGCAGAGCAGAGGCAAAGTGGTTTTGCAACATAATTTTGGTCCAATATGGAACACATGTTTGTAATTCCTTGGTGTAGATTCTAATGTGTCACTGATTTGTAGTTAGCGAAATTGAGCTCATAAGAAGTCACTGTTGTGTTATAGCTACAGTTGTTGCACAAGTTGGGGTTTTATAACACAGCTGTACTCAGTACACCCCCAGTCAGCAGAAATTATGTGGCTAACTACCATGTGAGGGTAGTCCTCTCACAAGTAGATTCACAATTGTGCTTGAAAAAAAAAAAAAGATTCACTAGAAAAATGTCTGTACAAGGAGCCTCCAAATTCCAAAGTATTATGATATGACCGATTGAGTGTTTGCTTTGATCAATTGTAACTACAGTCCCTTTTTGGAGAGATCCACGGTGGTTAATTCTGAGGGAAATTCTTGTTTCAAGTCGGCACTTTAGCGCCCTGCTTCACTGAAAATTTATGCAGGCCTTCTCGTTGGTTAATTTGCATTTCTCTTGCTAGCGAGCGACCTTGCCTGATTTCCCAAATTCAGAGATATCCATCGTCCAGCATGATGCCAAAGTCCTTTTTCTCCCATGCTTGTAACATATATTAAAAACCCTTGTGTTATTAATTCAGCTGATTGAACACTTCTATTTTCGATTTCAGTCATTGGAGTATAATCAATCTAAATTTAACGGGGTGAATAAAATTAAAAGGAAAGTTGAACATGATGAATCATATAATAATTTGAAAATACACGTTCCATTAGAGGTTTTCTTGACGAATTATCGAAAACACAAGGTAGATAATTGGAAATATGTTGAGTTCAGAAGTGTTCGCGTATTCACTTGTGCTTGTGGAGGAAATTTGAGCAAATCATTACATCTAATCCATCCATGGAAATTATCACAATTGTGGATTACACTTGGTCTTGTATATATTTAATCTAGGCGGAGTTGAGGTAAAAGGCATCAGTTGGCAGATGTGTTGGTTTTCAGAAAAATAAAAATTCTACAAGGGGTATAAGGAGTTTGGAGTGTATTACACACCCCATTGCCACTCAGGATGCTGATCAGCATGGGAACAAATAATACAGAAAGGACGCAGCGGCATGGCATCTATTGGATATTTGAACCCTTGTATATTTGTGTTTCACATATTAAGCTTGTATTTTCCTTGTATGTGTGATGGAGAAAATTGAAGGCGATGTTTCTACAAGCAACCGACTTAAATTTCTAAGAAAATAATCTTCTCTTTCTTGCTTTGGAAATCAATTCACACTTTCACCTGTGCTGCAGCTTCCTTGATTTGTTCGATTGTGAATACACCGAAGAAGTCATCATCTGTCACTGCATTTACTACTGCGAGTGCAAGGTCATCAACATTAACAGGTGGTGCAAACAGGAGATCCGATGCCGGAAGGGAACTTAAGGGTTTGGTGAAGTTCTCGATAGCGCTGAGAATTCTCTCTGCCGGTTGCCCAATCAAATCCAGAGGAATCTCAAAACCATCAACCCTCCTTTTTCCATAGATGAAACCAGGTCTTAACACTACGCCTGAGGAAATTCAAATTCAAGATAAATGAGAAGCAATACAGAGGTCAAATGAATTGCTCGGAATAGTGAGTGGAAAGATTGGATTAGCTAGAAGGCCACCCCTTCAATAGAAAGGGGATGGATTTCGATACGATCCCTCTTAGTCAAAAACAAGTCAGTATGACGGTAGCATTGATCATTCTCCCATTTTTTTGCTGAAAACTTACCAGCAACCATCTACTTCACATTAAGTGCAGTAGCAAGTGCATTAAAAATGTTCTATTGATTAGCAATGCAGCAAACACGAGCATGCTCAATGTTCATTAATCACCCGCTTAATGATTTCTTTGCGCTCATTGATCTCATAGCAAGTTGATCTTAGGATGCATATGACTAGCTTAGACAAAATGCTTTCCAAACAAATTTCTACTCTCTCACTTGCTTTTCACACAAACCAGTAACCTAATACTACAATGTAAACATTAAAATTTTTGGAAACACGCTACAGTTGGAAAAGGCCCATTATGAATTTACCAGAATTGGGATATTTGGAGAGAACCTCTGACTCGGCCTTCCTCTTTCCTGAAAAGTATCCAGATGACAGTACAAATGATGGTAGATTGTAGTCATGCACTGAGATCAGGATGAACTTGGGAATTCCTGCAAAAAGAGAGAACTGAGGTTGTAAGTAATCCGCAGGTATAAAATTCTAGATTAACAGAGGTTCATGGCATCTAATCAAGAAATGTTAATTAGAAGACCATGTTTAATCAAATGCTGGCATTTTTTTATTGGTGCCATTATTAAAATAAATAAATCCAGAGTTGTAGAATGTTATCAGTGCACAGTGATTTTGTTGCATATAGTCCTCGAGAAAGGGAAATAAATGCCTTCTTTAGTTTCTTTCTAGCAAATTTCATTTTTATAATGTTCATTTGAGGGTCTAAAACATTGAAACTTAAGAAGCAAGTCGATGTAAAGTAAGAATTGCTATTCTTGCTCTCAGATTTGTACCCTGGAGGCCATAATTGAAATAGAAAAATCCATGAAAACACAGCCACCACTTCAATCTTAGTGCTTCTATTAACTTCACTTGTAGTATTTCTTCTCCTTTCTCTAAGATATAAACACACAAATTTGTGCCTTTAATTAAAATTTCCGCTGCTGTTTTTTATCTTCTCCTTTTCTGTTAAGTTGAAATCTATCCATGCATATACTTGAACCTAATGCTTTCTTGCAACTAGCAAAAGATTTTGAGCAAGTACCCTCCTGGACCTTCTTAAGAGGTTGGTCACAAAGTCAACAAGCAAGTCATTAACTGGGAAGAACTGGTTGTTTTGCAAATTAAGATAAAGATTTAAGCTCACCAGAACTGAAAGTTCTTACCAAATTCTTTGGCAGCATTGACAGCAACAATATTAGCCTCGCCATTAATTCTTTGCATCTGTTCCTCGCTACCAAAACCTCCAATTGTTGAAACAACTGCAGTGGCCCCAAATAGTATCTCATCCCAGTTTGTATAGAAAACATCTCCTGCATGATATGAAAACAAATCGAGCATGTTGCATCAGTCAGGGAACAATGCATTCATGAGATAAAACTAAGCAAAGTGTAGACTACTAATCAGAACAAGTAAGAGCATTCGACCACTTCAGAACTATGCTGAAATCTTTTTTTTTTAAAAAAAAGAACTGATGTAAAAATATGCTGAAGGAACAAAGGGCACATTGATTATGATCCTAAAAACTGATTTACAAAACGTCAACCCATAATAGACTGAGTAAATTATAAATTATAGAACATGCCTGGTATCCAAGTAACCTGATCTATCCATGAATCAGGGTAAGTAGGGCGCCCTGACCTGTAGAATGAATCAGAGTTCCAGACATGAAAAAACAAAACATGACAAAGACAACTGGATGAAAACAACAAAATTGTAAACAAGTTTGCTGAAAGGTAGCCAATGCTTTAACATGGGTAGCAGTTACATAAAAAAGAAATCCACATGACCCCAAAAGAAACATGTACGCATCAGTTATGAGGAGAAGATCCCTCACCTGCTTAAGCTTATAACTTCTATGCCCTTGGACACAGCAGCCTTGCATATGGCAGAACCCACAAAACCACTACCTCCTAAGACGACAACCTACAAGGAAAAGCACAGCACTGGGTAAGTAAAAGAGACCAAATGTGAGCTAAAAAGAAAATAAAACAGGCCAAAAGAAGAAAACAGTGATCAAGCGGTGCAAAAATTATACCCTTTCCGTCTTTATATCAGCTACAACATCAATTGTAGTGGATTTGTAGTCATCTTTTACGCCTGCTTCTGCATAGCTGCATTTTACAACGGACTTGCACAAACTGGAACTAGAGAGTCACGCTTAGTTATTTTCAGTCATAAAAAATCCACACCCAAAAATAATATGCGTGTGCGCGCAACGATATTTAGGCTTCAATTTCACTAAAATGCAAGCTAATTGTTATGCTAATCTGTCCACTAATTAGACTTAAAATTTAGTAATACGCCCTTAATTGCACAACAGAATTTGTGAAAAAAATCAAGCAAATAAAATTCACGGCATGGACGATAAATTTCATTTCAAAATTCAACCACCATGAAAAATTTAAAAATAAAAAGCAAGAGAGAGATTACCGGTGGTTCAGAGAGAGCGAACTTAGCCGAGAAGGAAAGGAAGCTCGAGAGGAGGAGGAGGAGGATCCCAGGGTGGGAATGGTAGAGAAGGATAAAATCGACGCCATTTTTTTATAATTTGTTTTTGGAACCTGGAGGAGTAGTTTTATAAGCCGGGCAGTTCAGTTGCAGCAACAACGACACGCAGAAAGTAGTCCACTCCAAAATCTAAAATGAGGTGAGGAGATTAATTCGAAGGAAATACATACCTTTAAAAAACAAAAAAAAACACGTGTACAGTGTCCTAGAATGACCATACACGAGTGACCTGATGGACACACGCTTAGAACCTTATGAGGCAATCCCTGCCTGGCCTCTTTCTTTCGACCCATAAACGGCGTCGGTTTTTTATTCCACTGCAACTTCAAATTTTACAACTCCCTGCATTTGCGTAGAGAAGACTCCCATAACAAAACAAAGAAAACGTTGGAAGTGTTTTGTGTGAGGTTGAAAATGGGGAGAGCTACCAGCAAAGATGCACAAGCACTTATCCATTCCCTTCGTTCTGCTTATGCTGCCACTCCTTCTAGCCTTAAGGTTTCTTTCTCTTTCGCTCTCTTTTTTGTCCTTTTTTCTTTCCGCCATGAAGTTCTAAAATCGACTTTGTTTTGGTGTCCAGATCATCGATCTGTATGTGGGTTTTGCAGTTCTCTCTGCTATAATTCAGGTACAGCTTGTTCTGATGCGGTGATTTTTAGTTAGTTTATTGTTTCGATGCCATGGTAATGTTACGATTTTGATCTTTGACAGTTCGACTGGATCAGGGGATGATGAGTTTGATACAGGATAATAATATGGGATTCATTCGGAAACTTTAGGGTTTATTAGAAAGAATAAAATAAACTACGAGGAGCGGTAAATGTAAATGTTTTGCTAACTGATGGTGTGAGTCCATCAGTCAAGTGCGTTTCTTCTTTATGCTTCTAACAAGGTGCAATGTTGACCTTTTCTCTGTTTCCCATCTGTTGAACAGAGCCTAGCATAGTTTGTTATATTACCAAATTGTGTGACTACTGCATGTTTTATGTCTTCTTACAAAGTTTAGGGTTGGATTGTGGAAAAACGAGGGCGAAGGGCCTGGAGAGCCAAAAAGTTGATTATTTAGGTCGTGGTACATGCGACTATTGTTATATTCATGTTGATAATGTCCTCTCTATTTGTTTTTCCTCCTATTGGTCAATGAGCTGTCTTTTGTTTGCTCGTATGAATTTCTGCTGCAAGTTGCATCACTTTGTTTTCATTTGGTGCCCTTCCTTGTGTTCCAGTTTAGCATTGGATAGATAGAGCCAATAAATTGATAGTGTCATGGGAAAGAGGGAGGAAAAAAGTCTTAAACGAGGGCGAAGGGCTTGGAGAGCCAAAAAAATTGATGATTTAGATCGTGGTACATGCGGCTATTGGTTGTATTCATGTCGATAATGTCCTCTCTATTTGTTTTTTCTCCTATTGGTCAATGGAGCTGCCTCTTGTTTACTCGTATGAATTTCTGCTGCAAGTTGCACCACTTTGTGTTTCATTTGGGGCACTTCCTTGTATTCCAGTTTAGCATTGGATAGATGGAGCCAATAAATTGATAGTGTCATGGGAAAGAGGGAGGAAAAAAGTCTTAAACAAGAATAACCAATGAGCCCCGCAACATACTTGATGACTCCCAAATGCAACAGTCATTTTCCCCCCTTCAAAGAACTCTTTTTTGCTAGATTTAAATATAACTAGAATTTAGCAGCATGCCCTTTGGTATTAGGATTTTTTTAAAAAAAAGGATGAAGAACTCAACGAATAATGGATAAAGAAGCCTTAGTGGACAGAAGGGAATAAAAAGGAGAACAAAATTCTTTGAGATCGTATCATTCCTTTAATTATTATGCAAATAAAAAGGTAACAACCAAATGCAGTTTTAGGTTCAGAAATTATAGATGGATTACTAATCTGCCAAACAAGTTGGGACACCAACAAGATTTTATGTACTGTGCATACGCACTATATATGCATTAAGCTGCATATATACATCCAAACAGCATTAAAATTCCTCTTAATGGAGTTTACCTTGAATCATACATGTACATGATTAGATGTACAGTGCCCTGTTCATGGAAATATTATAAGAGTGAAAACTAAGGACAATAGTGCACAAAGGTCATCCATGCTAGCCTCACACCCTTCCTTTGGTTGCTGCTTTCTAAAAGCTTCATTTCCCAGCTTCTACCGGAGGAAGTGATGCAATTTCTGAACTTGCTGGTTCAACATTTTTAATTTCTCTTCACCCCTTTCTGAATGATTTTTTTTTTCTTGTTGAGTTGGAAAAGCATAAGTAATCTAATCCAGTTACTCTTCCAAGAATTACAAGTGTTTTTTGGCATCAAGATGATTTGCTTGTTTGAATTCAATGAGACTCCCAATGACCAATTTAGGGTGTAATTTTATATAGAATTTATCTATGGGCACATACTTTGAGCCATCGCAAATTCACCCCCCTTCCCCTCTGAATGTCTAGCTACGTTATGATTATAATCCACTCGCATGATTTGTTCAATGCAAGTTTGGTTAGTATGTTATCCAGCTTGCAAGCATTTTTAACTTGTTTTGGTATCAACAGGTAGTTTACATGGCCATTGTTGGGTCATTTCCATTCAACTCTTTTCTCTCTGGAGTACTTTCTTGTATCGGGACTGCAGTCCTCGCTGGTGAGTTATTATAGCATAGTAGGGAGGGAATTGTTGTCAAAGTTCACAATAGAGAGATTAATTTGTTTCCCTTGTCACAGTTTGTCTCCGTATCCAAGTGAACAAGGAAAACAAGGAGTTCAAGGTGACTATTCTGTTCATTTTTTAATCTTGTGGTTTTAATCTTTTTAGAGTTTTGTAGAGCTGTGATACTCTTTTTGTTTCATGCTTTTAAACACTTGCTCACTTAAGGTGTCCACGTCACAACAATTTGTCCTTACTCCAACTGATAACTGGTCAATGATTTGGCAAAGCTGCAACAAACTGAAAAAAGTTTATTTGGTATTTGGCCTAAAATTTATTAAGGCAGTTTACCAGTTTGAACATTAAATGAGTGAGTGCTTAAAAGTAAGTAATGAACTGAGTTGGATGACATTCCTCATTTTTGTATTACAAACAGATAGATGATGTTTCTTTCAACCAATTGCAGGATTTACCATCAGAGCGTGCCTTTGCTGATTTTGTTCTCTGCAATCTGGTGCTCCATTTGGTGATTATGAATTTCCTAGGTTAAGATCGAGCCCTTCTGGTCTGCAGGCCCCATGTTTCATCGGGCTGTAACTGCAAAACATATTTATAGAGTAATTTCATCTATTCAGCGAAACTTTTCTGAGGACATGCCTTATTCTTGAATTGCTGATTTGCAATTGATTATTTATTTGTTTGCAATGATGGGAAAACTGAAAAATTGCAGTGATCAAACCTTAGATCCTTAGCTAGGAAAGTGTATCCTTAAAACTGCCCCTTCTCCCTTGAATAAATGTTATGATTGTGAGGCATGGTTAGATGCTCACTTGGATTTAAATAGAAATTTGTGTGTTTTTGGCTAAAACGCCCAGTTTCCTGACTTGACTCAGTGTTCGAGGGAAGAAGTTAATAGTTGTTATTTTGAAACTTGCAGTAGCATTTCAGGACTTATATTGGATTCATTGATTGCTTTCACATGTATAGAGCATAGAGGAGATGAGTCCTGTCATGTCATGTCTTGTAGATGCAGGTGGTGTAGTTGTCCAGATGAACCCATGGGAATAAAATTTGCCCAGATTATAACCATGTCAATGAAATGATGGGGTCACGTTCTGTTCTTTACTTGAGAATAGACTGGAAATTAAAGAAAAATACTGAACTTTCAAGTGGCTTAAGTAACTCTTTAATAATATAAAAAATTGTGGTGCAAAGTAGATTTGGTTTCACAGTAAATTCTTATTCATGAAACATTAAATTTTATTTTTAGGTGGTTTGGGTTTTTATTTGTAGTGTCATTGTTGAAATTTCATTTGAGTACAGTAGTACTCTTGTGCTTGGATCAATAGGCTGATCACTATAATAGCATGACCATCATAATATGCTCCTTTTTCTTGGCGCTTATGAAGTATAATATCATTCGTCTTAACTTCAGTTTCTTCTCCAAAAACTTCGTTGGGCTTTGCAAATCTCCCGCGAGCACGAGGTCTCCCCCCAGCCATAGTTTTCGGAAAGCATACTGTAATATATGGTAGCAAGGGTCGATGTTGGTTAATAAATGCACAGTTTCTAAATATAGGGCTAAAAACATGCATAGATAATATGGAAATTTACTCTCTTTTTATTCGAGACACCATTCATCAGAAAACACACTTTATGGGTTGAGGTGATCAGAAAACATACTTTGTGGGTTGAGATGAGTAAGTAAAATCTCGGTTGTCGTATGTTTTTATAAATGGTGCATGTTCTGACTTGAATTCAAGATCAGATCGTAAGTTTTCTGTCGTCACGTCACGTTTATTTCGTTGACAGTGGATAAAAATATACTCTATAACCTTAACGTTTTTGTTATATGCCCTTTGGTTTTTCTTCTTCAGATGCCTTGGGATCCTCTCTTTCCTCTCTTCTCTTCTGCTGTATACCGGACAACCCTTCTTGTCTTGGAGTTTATAGTTGACGCCGTTTGATCGTTTTCATCTTCGTAAATAACAATTTACAAACAATGAGCACCAAAAAGAAATTCTATATGCACAGAAATTGAGCACAAAAAACATCTTGTATCGAATCCTGTTTTCCATCACGCATGGGAGCATATATGTTCATGCCCATTTTTTTCCAGAAAGAAGGCAGACGGGCGTAAAAATTGGCATAACCTCACCCAAATCCTCCCTGTACCCACAATCGAAATTCTGAATTTTAGCAATGTCACCCTTATGCTCCATTTTATAATCCATTAATTTGGTTGCATCTATATCCAAAATGCCAGATCGTTCAGGCAATGAATTGGGTACTGGGATCGGGGACATGATCTCAGATTCCCCCAGGAAAATATCAAGTGAATCGTCATTTCTATGATCATACAACACTGGAAAGTTGCCATGGATCTTGGTGATCAACCAACATTGCACAGCTAAAATTAGAAATTGCACACCTTGACATGTTTGTGCTAGAAAATGAATCAGTTCTAGCTTTTCCCGGAACTGTCCCGGAATGACATAGGCTTGGCTTGAGACATAGTTAGATAGCTACAGCAACTGGCTAACGAGCTGAACCTCACACTGTTTGTAATTAGCCGGCTAAGCTGTTTTATCAGAGCTGTAACAGTGTGTTGATTAAGCTGTAAGTGCGTAAATTTTGCAAATCATAACTAACAAAATTCTAATTCGCTTTGTTTAATTTGTCCTTAACCATAAGTTAACTATGCCCGTAAGTTGAGAAAAATTCTTCCTCTTCTTCTTCTTGCTGGCTAATGAGTTTTCCCAACACATCTTGGGTTTTGATGGTTTTTTTGTTTAGTGGATGCCCCTCAAAAGACTTGACTTGTTAAGCCAACAAGATCTATTAATTACTCATCTAATGTTTAGATTCAAAAACATTAATTAATTATTTTGTAAAGTTATTACACGTGTTTTACTAATTATAAATATATAATATTAATATTAATATACTATTATAAAATATTTACATTGTAAAAAAAATAGTTACTGAAATTGTCGGAAAATCGATGATTATGTATGAAATCGGGTAAGAAAAGTATTTTTCTAAAACATTATATTATAGGTTTTTTCTAATGTCATGCATGTTATCGGTAGAGATGTTGGCTTGTTACAACAATATAAGATAGCCATTGGCTAGAAAAACAATGTTAGAAAAACACTATCCCCTCAGCTCCTGATTTATTTAGGAGTGTAGGTGAGATTATTTTCAAAGTGTTATTCGTTTAGTAATATATTAAAAAAGTATTTTTTTCAAAATTATTTTTGATATAACACGTCAAAATGATTTGAAAACATCAAAAAAAAAATAATTCAAAACTAAAAATACAGAATTTTCAAAAACACAATGTTAAACAAACACTCAATACTTTCTCGTAATTTAAAAGGAAAAAAAGAAGCAAATAGTGGTTTTAATGTGATCATAGATCAAGTTTATCCATAATTTTATGATTTTTATAGTGTATGAACCTACTATTTTTTTTTTTATCTTTGATATTAAAGAGACAAAGAACTTGAATTATACTTCTACCATAGCAGTTTGATATAATATATACCTTTACTATTATTTTGATTTATTATGTCTCTTAACTATATTCTTATCTCAACATGTACCTTCACTGTATCTTTTGTCCCCATTTGTCCATCGACTGGGTAGGCAATAGACCAAAATTAGTTTAGGACACGTGACATATTTTTATAGTCTAACACGTATCCAGATTTTATTTTAGATGCAGATTTTTTTTCAATAAAAGAACAAGTAATAAATAAATATAGAAAAAAAGTAAAAGAATGAGTTTTGTTAAAAAATTATATTAAAATATTCCAGGAAAAACTATTTTAATTTTTTTTTATGAAAACTATAAATATTTTTTTTTCTCTTGAAGTATAAATACTAAAATATTATCTTAAAACTTTCAGAAAAACAATAAAATTAAAATAAGATTTCCTAAAAATCAGAAGAAATTTTAAACAAAATCAACTAATTTTATCGAAGAAATAATAAATAATCTTAAAAAAATATTTTGTTCCCTGGATTTTTTTTCTTTATTTGTGACCTGTTCTTTAACTAAAGAAACTATGTTTTGAATAGATGCTAGTTTATAAGTATGATACTTGCTTTAAAATTAATAATATAATATAAAAGAAGATTAAATTTTATTAAATGACTCTAAAAGTGCTTTTCCAGAAAATTAAATGTTTTGTTAAATAAAAATTTATAATGTTTTTATATTATTTTAATTTGTTGATATTAAAAATATTATTTAAAAAAGAAATATTATTTTAATATATTTTTAAATATAAAAAAACACGCAAAATCAAACTTTCAGTACCTTCTAAAAAATCTAGGAGCTTAGGATAGAGCAGGGGTGATTGTGTTGGGGAGTGAAGGCGCTGATTCTTGAGGTTCGAGATACGAACCCGACCAATCCTCCAAGACCCGCGCTTCTGGACTCAGTCACTGACTCGCTTCCAATCACCAATCAGCCACCCACCAACGCCAAAAATCCCCGTCCCTTTGATTTCCACCACATAAAATTACTACACTACTCCGCCTTCACTCCCTTCCTATCTTGACAATAATAATAAATCTCAACTCTCCTCTTTCTAAGTCAAGACATGATCCTTTCCACTCCTGGTCTTTCTTCGGCATTCCTCGCTGCTACGGAACCATCTTCACCTTTTCCTAGGGTTTCTAAACTCTTCTGTTTAGCTCCCTCTCATTCTCTTTCCTTTCGTTTTAGATCCACTGCTCGACGCTCCACTGCTTTTCCCGGTGTCCTCTCTTCTCTCAACCTCCACGCAATGGCTGAGCTCGTCCAGGATAAAGAAGTCTTCGCTTCTGCTGAAGTTGATAGCAGCAAGAAGAAAAACAGGACTCGCTCTCGCTCGTTTCTTGACGCAGCAACTGAACAAGGTATCTCAATTGTTTTTCTTTCTATTGTTTGTTTGGTTGCTGAGAAAATGGAAGAAAATTAATCCTTGCGTTCGTTTAGATAGGTAAGATTTTAGCAGAGAGGTGTTAAGGTTTGCTTCTTCTATTTGTCCTGTTTTAATATTATTGCATTACTTGCGATTTTTTTTAGTGTTGTTTTTTGGTTTGTTTGCGTGGCTTCTGAGAAAAATGCAAGAAATGGAACATTGACCTCTGTTTAGCAGTTCCTCTATGCCTGTTTCTTTCTTCTTATTCTTAATTTCAGTCCTTTTCCCCCTGTTTTTCTAAAAAAAAATCGTTTTCTTTAATAATATGATTAGAGAAGGTCTTTTGATGATAGAAATTATTTGTTGCATTTAATTTTTTAAAGTTCGTTTAAGAATGTCAATGTCAAAAAGAAAAAAGGAAGAAAAGGAAAGGAATACACCCAAAATATTTTACTCCACGGCATACAAGGCCTGTTTATTTTCTCCTCTAATATGTGTAGTTGACTACCACTTAATATATTCGTATGTATATATCTACTTAATCACGTATGTACATATCTACTTAATCATAAAGTTTTTTTTATTATTTAATTCTCTAACCTACTAAGCTTGTATATTCTCTTCTCCAAAATTGAGTGGATGCGATAGAATAAATTATCTCATGTAAAAGAAAAACAAATGGTTGTTGACTTGAATAGCGTTTTGATTTCCTTAGCAGAAGAGGTTGAGGATATTATATCCGCCATTTTTTATGCATGCATGACATCGCATGCCGTGAAATTTAAACAGGTTGGAGAATTAGTTTTAGTTGGAAGGATTTCTTTTCAAATTGCACGTGTGGTTTACTTTTAGTTGAACAAGGCGGAGGATTGGTTTTCCTGTCTTACAATGAATGTGCTCTGCAGAGTTGCTGTCTGGAATCAGTAAGGAAGCAGAAGCGGGGAAACTTCCTTCAAATGTTGCTGCAGGAATGAAAGAACTGTATCAGAACTACAAAACCGCAGTAAACATATAAACTCAAATCATGCTTCAGTGTGCATATTCATGCTCTAGTCATTCAAGTTCAATGTCTCTTTCAATTGATTTTTATTCTAGGGCATGGCATTCCATTTGTATCCGTATTTCAACTATCTTTCATGAATCCCATCCATTGTCTTTCTCCCCGTCTCTCCAAATTCAAATGAAAAATTTATGCTGTGTGATTAGAGCTTAGCAGGTCCCTAAAGTTAATATAGGATTCTTTTGTAGATGTCCTTTTTGAGGATTGAGGAAAAAATATTTTTGCTCATCTAGGGTGTTGTCTTGCTTTCTAATATCAGCGAGTTCATGCTTCTTTTTTCCGGGAATGCCTCTGTCATCCAGAAAGTTTATTTTCGTGTCTTTGCTTCTCAGGTTTTGCAAAGTGGAATTCCCAATGCACATGAGACTGTGTTGGAAAATATGGCTGTTGCATTGGATCTTATATTCTTGGATGTTGAGGTGATTTGGCCTTCATGTGCCCACCATCAAGATGCTTTTTTGTCAGAATTGTTGGCTTATATGAACCTCTCATGTGAAATGCACAGTGATTTTTCAGGACCCGTTCATCTTCTCACCTTATCACAAAGCGTTGAGAAAGCCACTTGACTACTATGACTTTGGTCAAAAGTATATCCGTCCATTGATTGATTTTAGGTCAGTACACTTCTTCTATATTTTCCCTCTATCATTGTATCAATATCACACTTTCATTCGGTGTACATAAAGCTTCCTGAAAAATAAGAGATGTGAAAAAAAAAACACAAATATACACTTCTCTTATTCAGTTAATGCTCCGACGATAGCTCTATATCTACCCTTCCTGTAGTGATGTTGGAAGTGATCGGGGCATTGCAGTTTCTGGAATATTCCACTGATACAAATTTCTGTCTTCTTCTTATTAAGAAATACATAAGTGGAGCAACTCATATCCCTAAAGAAAGTGGCAACAAGAGGGTGACATGTGAATTATAATTATGCTGCTTCGGTTTCATTTGCTCAGATTAAGCCTTTTGTTTCACCCTGCTGCTGTCCTTACCTTTGACCTTATTTATTGCAGAAACTCATATGTAGGCAATGTTAACATTTTCAATGAAATTCAAGAGAAGCTTCGGCAGGTGCTTTTTTATTTGTAATAGTGGTAGCAATTCGCTAGCTATAAACTTTAGTGCATTTTGTTTATTTGCAGTTACTTGGTAATTTTGGATGGGTTTTCCTCTTCCTTTTCTCCTTCTAGAGAAACTTCTAAGCATTCTTTTTCCCTGCTGATTATTTAGTACTTCGCAGCATGTTTCTTAAAGCATTGGGTAGTTCCTCTGTTGTTTCAGGCGTTGAAATTTCACATGCTCATGAGTGAATCTCCTACACTAAGATGTGTTTACGATATTTATGTGTCTGCTTTAGCCTTAAGACATTATGAACTCCAGCAGATACAAAAATCTCTGTGGATAGAGATTAGAGAAGTGGAGTAAATAATCTAAGGCTTGTACTCATTAAAAGCAGTAGAATTCCTCTCTTGGCTCTAATTTCAGGGCAAAAAATGTCAATTTGGCTGTCGCTCTGTTATTTAATACTTTAAATAATGTCTCTGCTGTAGCCTTGAGACATTATGAACTCCAACAGATAAAAAATTTCTGTTGATAGAGATTAGAGAAGTGAAGTAAATAATCTAAGGCTTGTGCTCATTAAAAGCAGTAGAATTCCTCGCCTGGCTCTAATTTCATGGCAAAAAATGTCAATTTGGTCTCTCTTTTTTCCCTATTTAATCCTTTCCACCCTTCCAAAATTTCTTTCACTTTTCTCGCTTCTTAACATAGTTCAATCATTGGTGAGAAAGAGAACACATTGACCATACATATTGTTTAATTTTGGAAATTCTGATAGAACTATTGTTGAATAAAGTAATAAAGTACACCATGCATCATGTTCTCTGTATGTGCTTATGACAAGCACAATCTCTATTTTTAGGCATAATGTATGGAATTTCTAAGATGCTTGTGTGAGATATTTACCATTCTGTATCCTGTACATATCTATATCATAAACTCAACAGTTTCGATTAGTATCCAGGACTTTTTAAGCATGATTCTTTTTTTAAAAAAAAAAAAGATTTCTGGATGTAGTCAATTCCTCTTAATATAGTCAATAAACTTTAACTGTCTAGGATACAAACTCATGCGCAGATATGAAATGTCTTTACCAATTTATCTTTTCGAATATCCATCTATTCAACTTAAACTCCTAAAATTATCTAAATTCCTTATTTTTTCTGGGTAAATAGTAACCAGTACATAGATTGCTTACGAAATTTTTTTTTCCTGGTGGCAGGGTCACAATATTGTCTTTATATCAAACCATCAAACTGAAGCAGATCCAGCTGTCATTGCTCTGTTGCTTGAAACATCAAGCCCTCACATTGCTGAAAACTTGGTGAACTTGATATTGTCTATCCTAGCCTGCTGGAAAGAGCAATTTTGTGTGTTTTAAATGCTTGCATAACCATATTCTACATGTTCCATTGCAGATCTATGTTGCTGGGGATAGAGTTGTCACAGATCCTCTTTGCAAGCCATTCAGCATGGGACGGTACTTATGACTTGGCAACAATGTTTTTCCTCTATTATGCCATTTTAATGATTAGTTGCACCATTTCAAACTCTGCACATTTTCCAGTAACCTTATATGTGTATACTCAAAAAAGCACATGAATGATGACCCTGAACATTCAGAGGAGAAGAGAAAAGCAAATATTCGAAGCTTGAAAGAGATGGCTTTGCTTTTAAGGTACCCAAACTACTTTTTTCTTAATTGCTTGACCATGAGCTTGAGTGCGAAAATTATTTTTTGAAACTTGGTCCGGGATATATTTATCGTTGTTGATTTTTTTGTCATTTATAATGTGGTTATTCAATAATTGTCTGGACAGTCAATTAATGGTGTTTATATTTTCTACCATCATTTCTTTCTGTTTCTTTTTCTTATAATAGAAATAAGAGAGTGGCCAATTAAATTGTTTAGATAATTTTTATTTTTATTTTCTTGTGGGCGCGTGCACGTGCACGTGCTATTATGTAGTTCAAAACCGTTGGCATTCCCTTTCTCATAGTCCGGTTTGGATTTATTTTGTTTCAACTAGCTTGTATATTTCTGCTTCATACATCTCATATAACTTGTGCATGGATTTTTTCTATCATCAATACCATTACTGTTAATACCTATTCCAAAATGGTAAAAAAGACTGCTAGTTGATGATTGAAGTAGAAAAATGGCTTCCTCTCTTTGGTTTTGAGTCAGACGTTCCTTTTGTATTATAACACATTCATCTGGGACATTGTTTTCACCCTGATTATATAGACAAGAACCAGAATGAACAAATCTTTATAGGATCCAATGAGGATGGTTTGAATGATTGATAGAATGAGGGTAATATCCAAGCAGATGAGTGTCTGTGAACAAGTCCATTCAAAACATCAGACCATCATTCCCAGCTGAATCATTTTACCATCCTCTGAAACTATGATAATATATGGAATCTTGTAAAATGGTTTAAGCATCATTGATGATCGACATCATATGTTTGATATTGTTGGTGGTTGTTAATTACTTGTATTTGTAAGCAATATCATCATGTATTCTGTAATCTCCATGAGTTTCTGTCATATATCATCCACATTGGCAATTATGGGTAAGACGGTTCAGGCAAGAATTTTCCTCTTATCATTACCCAAGCCAAGAATCCCCTAAGACCAGCTCTCCATTTGACCCCACAACCTTGTGTTATTACTTGGTTATTCATGTCCAACAAACTTTAAATATACTTCAAGCAGCCATCAATTTGCATCAACTTGTACCCTGAAATTTGCCATTAATCTGCCTGGAATTTATTAAAAAAAAAAAACATGTAATATGGGTTCAGCTCACAACTCTCAAAAGTTTAATATGATCCTTCTCACATGCATGATTTTCACATATTGATACGTGTAGTTTCTTTCAATGGGCAGTCTGTTTTCTTGTGTGCTTAAATAAAAATGCAGTTATTCTATATGTGCAACCTTTGAAAGTATCTGAATATAGGGGTGGCTCACAAGTAATCTGGATTGCACCAAGTGGCGGCAGGGACCGTCCAGATCCCTTGTCAGGAGAGTGGTTTCCAGTAAGTTTTTCTTCTTTTGTTGACATTTTTTTGGGGGTAAAGAAAATAGAAAAATCAGAGAAGCTTGACTTTTTTTGAGATTGATTGAGAAAGGTATTGCTATTTCCTTTTTATGATCTTAGATAGAATTTGGATTAGTTCATCCTTGCTCAAAGATTTTAACATTGGTTCATTGTTTGAAATTATTCTACATTTGCTTGTGTGGAATCTCTTTATGGTGTATACTGATGCTAAAGCACTTTTATATCATAAATTCTTAGATAGTGACCATAGCTGATCTAGCATAAATTAGTTGAGTTTCCTTTGTGATAGCATAAAACTAGTTCAATTTTCCTCCCGTCAACACTGATACCTGTTTATGACACTGGGAAGATGTTTTCATCTTCCTTGTCCTGCCAAAAAGACTGATAATCTCTGTTACATTTATTTTTGTGATAATTTCTTGGTCATTTATACTGATGTAAGGTTGGCAGGCACATTTTGATGCTTCTTCAGTAGACAACATGAGAAGGCTTGCTGAACATTCTGGAGCTCCAGGACATGTTTATCCTCTGGCATTATTATGCTATGACATCATGCCCCCTCCGCCTCAGGTATGCCTTTGTTTGATTTGTAGCTTTTTGGAATATTATTTTTCTATGCTCAACTCCTTGGGAAATCTTCAGGTGGAAAGGGAAATTGGAGAGAGAAGAGTTATTTCATTTCATGGAGTTGGATTATCAGTTGCGCCAGAAATCAGCTTCTCTGAAGTTACAGCTGCATTTGAAAATCCTGAAGAGGTTTGGTTACACATGATACACTGGTCGTGCACCTTGAGCCTTGTACAAATTAAAATGTTTTCTTCCAAAGTAGCATAAATATCATTCTCACAGAATACTTTGCTCACCCTTTTACAACCAGGAAGCAATAAATTGAGGAAACACTACGTCTGCCTGTAGCATTCTATTGACTGTAGAGCTGCGGGTGACTATGCTCATGCATCAGCATTCTTCAGTTTCCTTCCTGTTACAATGAATTTTGGTTATTCGTGGATTCATTAACAATTATTTTGATCTGTAGTTACTTGTTTTAGTGTGCATTGGTGACTAGTAGTGCGGTTGCTGATTAAGGTGTTGCTTTTATCTGAAAATGATTAATTGTAATTATCTATCGACAAACTTACAATAAATATCAAGAAATTTAGCTTCAAGGATATGATAGTATGGACTCTATTAACACTCAGTTGTTTATTGGGAACTGTTGGCACATGCATATTGTCCCCCCGAATGTTTTGTATCTAATGAGCTGGCTTTACTGTAACAGGCTAAGGAGGTATATACAGAGGCTCTGTATAAGTCTGTGACTGAGCAATACAACGTGCTTAAATCTGCTGTACATGGAAAACAAGGGCTAGGAGCATCCACTCCAACTGTTTCTTTGTCACAACCATGGAATTAGTCGGCCTTCTCTATACTAAATCAGGTATTTGCATATCCCTTTGTATTATCAGTAAATCAGGCTCACAGCCAATGATTTTTCTGGTATAGAAATTAGAATCTTTATTGCAAGTAGAATTATGCAAACCATGGTATTCACAGGCAAAAGACAACTATTTTCCTGCATGTCTGAGGTTGTCCTCATTCTAACAGAGTTGCTGAAAATGGACTTAAGAGGAAGTTCACACTTCAAACAGTTGTGAACAACCTGCCAGAGCACATTTTGATATACCTTAGAAATTGTATCCGTCCGAAGATGCAGACAAACTGCTAATGCACATCATGCACCACATATTTTAATAGCTTAGCTGAAAGAGATCTTCGTTTAGTACATGAAGAACCAATTGATATACATGGGTTGTAATGCTGATGCCTAGAAAACATCGTGCACCACATAAATCCTTTCAAGGATACTCAATATTCCAATTTCTATCTGTTAACAAACGGCATATCTCTCATTGGTGTTTTATTTGCAATACATACTTGCTATTCTGAGTTTTGATCGTTCAAAAGGTTCTTATATGACCTATAGCAAGCATATTTCTCAGCTGGAAGCCTAAACGGGTTCTCATTTTCAATACCAGGATGTAAAATTGTAGCTTGGTATTAAATGAACTAGCCGCCTTGTAAAATACTACTCTCTAACCTCTCATGGAACTCTCTTATCATGTTTTACTAAACTTGACTTGTGAATTGCAGGCCAATAGTTTCGTTATATAGTTCTGCAACTCCTGGACCACAATTCTAGCTGTCCTTCCAGTCAAGTATGTGCCAGCAGAAGCTTCGCTCCCCATGATGACATGGACGGTTTTTTCTGGAGATGCAATCTAAGTTACAAGTTTTTGCTGTGCTTACATTCTATCAAAGCCAGAGCTCACAAAATTTATTGAAGCCAAATTCATCTGAAATGCGAGCTGTTCCAGAAGTTCATTTTCAGGTGTGCAGATAACAGTTCCTAGCAACACATGAGCTAGTCGTCTGAGGCAAAATATACGTGTATATTTTCCCAATTTTTTTGTGGCTGATCATATTCTTCTTACACCAATTGCTCAATTGCTACTCATTTCTCTCCATCGTTCACCTTCAATACCTTGAAGATTTCATGCTAGAACACTTGCACACAGAAGTACTAAGAATAGAATTGGACCAATTTTACCTCTTGACTAACCAAGACTTGTTTTTAGCGAACTTTTTATATGATATAATTATGGGAGTCGTTTACTCTTGTTTTGGTCGAAACCCAAACCAGCTAGTTGCTACAGCCAATTGGTAGTGTTGCACGCATGTTTTTTTGTCCTCAGTTATAGTAACCTTGCTCAACTGAACTATGCATCTCTCAGGACCGACTCATAGGTGAAGTTTGATTTTGCACTGTAAACAGTATTTTTAATATATATATATATATTTGTTATTTCAGTAGATAAGTAGAAAGATACATAGATATATTAAAACTGCACGAAACACTTTGTGGTATGGCATTTCAAAATGATAACATTCATGAATTTGGTAACACAACACCCCCCCACCTGGAAAAAATAGAGATGTTTTGTCTTCAGTAGGTGCTAGCACTGATTTCTGATTAGCGTTTAGGCTTAGGGAAGAGAGTGTCCGTAGCCTAGGTTACCAGTGGGACCGTGTCCGTAGCCTAGGTTACCGGTGGGACCACGCTTGCTGTATGGTGAGAGTCGAGAGACAGGAACTGTTACTTTGGATCAATGACGCATATTTTGAGACCTGTACACGTGTTGTTTAAAAAATATCCCGAAAGCCTGCCATTTGCTTGGTGTTTGTTGGTGATGGGGGAGAGGAAGGATGGGAAGCATTTCCCCTCACCGCATCTCTCATTTTCTTAGCAAAAGGAAAGGGACACGCTTTTATGGCTCTGTTTGTTTGTTCCTAGTATAAATTACAGGGAGATCAAGCTTAGAAATAATAATAATCAAATAACCTGAATCTTATTACACACTCCAGCCCCCATGCAGGTCTGCTAGGGTTCTTTTTTATAGCTCCATGTACTTGGTTGTAATTTGAATCTAGCCATTATATTATAAGATCGGTGTTTGCATGCACGAGGGTTTCGAATAATCTCACATTCTTATATAGTGTGAAAGTAATATTTAATGGGAAGCTTAAGACACCACCCTATCTGGGATATCACAATTTAGTGAGGAGTGTGCCGTGCGACTACTCTTCCGATGTCCACTTGGTGCTCGAAAAGATGGGGATTCTTCTTTGACCGCTAATTGTGGGATTTTATCAGCGAACAACATTATAGCATTATAATCAATTTGTTTTTAGCTCATTCGCCACTCATCCTTTTCTCTTTTCAAACATCTGAGCTCCGAGCCTCATTTTTTTTTCATATTTATTTTTCAAAAAAAAGATAAAACAAATTGTAATAGATTATGAGCACCCTATCCCATATGAAATAAACAGGTGATAAAAGCACACTAAATTATAAAATCATAGCATCGTTAGCCACACGATCTTCTCAATAAAATTGGATTCAGCTGCCACACTCGATGTGATATCAAGGCTATTCATTTCAGGGTCAACAGTCTAGTAAAGATTTTGAAATCATTTCTAACAGTCTAGTGATCATCTTGGAGTTACTAACAGGCCCGCTTTCCTGCCGCGATGCTTTTGGAATGTGGCATCGGTGACCACTAACTTTTACTTTTATAATTTATTTTTCAAGAAAAATCATGTTTTATTGTCCTCTCTATATTACTCTCCCCGTATAATTTACGAATTACTATTCATGTGGGTTTCCTTAGTTTTCTTCAAAAAAAAAAAAAAAACTTGCAATAGTTTTTTTTTAAGTGCATTTTTTCTCTTTTGTAAAACATTTCATGATTGCAACCTACCTTTCGTTGTATTATCATTATTGTAAATCATGATTAGAAAGAATTTATGATCATAAAAGGATAAAATAAGGTTCTCTAAATCTTTTTCTAATAATTTTAGCAATTAAAAAATAACAATATCATGAAATAATAACTCTTGGGAAAGAAATAGGTGCACTGAGTAAAAAAGAGTTACACTATAAACTACGTGTAATTTTTTTATCCTATTAATAAATACATAAATCATTTCAAAATCAATTGGATATTATAGAAAAATATAATAAACCATAAAGCATGATGGTTTTCATGAAAATTTACTTGGCAATATGAATTTTCAGATATTTTTATTTTGATTTCGATTTTTTTGTTAAAGCAAAAGGAGATGTTATCTTAGTTTTGTTTGTGATTGTTAATTCGTGCTTCTACTCATTTTGTTGCAATTGCGATTGAAATCTTTTATGAAAAGCACGTACGTAAATATATTCGTTTGTCATTGCAAATGATTATTTCCTTACATGGGAAAGAACTTATTGTGTCCTCCACTTGCACCTTTTCTCTGTTCTTCTACCCAATGATTCTTCATTATTCTTCTTCTATATTCATATTTTGTCTGGTACAAATCAATAGCTCAATGTTCTCTTCCTCTCCAGATCATGATTTCTCTCCTCTCTTTTTTCCTTCTTTTATTATTTGTTACTTGTATTTGAAAAACGTTTTTAGCAAAATTTTAAAATATATTCTTACATTTTTCATTTTAAATTAAAAAACTTGATGTTCTTTTATTATTTTTAAAATATTTTTATTTTTTACGTGTTTTTTTATTAAAAAAATACATCAATTCAGTGTCTGGAAATATTTTAGAATAATAATAATAATAATAATAATAATTAGGTTTTTTTCTCATGTAATAGTTGTGTCTGAAATCATAAATATCTAAGACAGTATAAGATTAAATAAATATTTTTAAAAATTACAATATGAGAGAAAAACACAATCTATAGCTGTTTTTAATTTTTTTTAATTGATTTTTTTTATTTTTTTATCTAATATGTTCATTGAGTTGAGATGGAGATGAATTTGATGCTTTATTTTATTTACTTTTATATAAAGCTATAATATTACGAATTAGTTTTGATGCTGAACTAACATTTTATTTGATAAAATAAAAAAAATATGTTTATCCATTTAAACCAATTAAAACTTTAAATATTCAATTTCAAGCTGAAATAAATAAACATCTTATTTCTCAACCTATTATTGACATTTTTTTTTTTGAAAAAGAAAAAACCCGCCCCACGTCACAATACAGGGAATCAAAGCGCGTACTGTACACGCACTCCATTAGAAACAAGAGTGTAATCCTCGTTTTGCTTCTCTTAAATTTCGTGGTTTGGCTTCGATGTGTCCTCGGAAAAAATTGAGCCGGGCATCCCTAATCCTACACGTGGCGTCCATACACAGACAGGGATGCAGGTAGGGACATGAGAGCCGTCGGATATACAAAATCGAAGAGAAGTGATTTGGCGAGTCATCACCCTCTGTCATCCGATAAGCCCTGTGGGGCCATTTTGAATGAGAGACAACTGGGCGAGTCAAACAGCAAATCAAAATGGAGATGGACCTTATACAATGAACCCCATCTACCACCTGATGGCGTTACAGTGGAATGTGAGGCCCACGCGCCACCCCCGTTTGCCTCTCGACAAGGAAGCTATTCCTGCTCTCGGGTGGAGGAGCTGGGGACACAACGGGTCCTTACTTGGTGGAGAGAATTTGGGGCCCACTTTCAGATGGCTTTTGTCAAGGGAAATGGGTCCTACTCACCCATTGATACTCCGCTACTCCAGCCGAGCAGATAGCTGATAGCCTGGTAAGATAAGGTAGGAGTGGTCATGACCTGTGTGCATGCCACTGCTGGACGATTATTCATTATCTATTTTGTATTTTAAATCATGTTTATATTTAGTTAAAAAAAAATAATCTAAAACAGATCGGAGAATCTCTGCAAGACAATATATTATGGTTTTGCATAATTTTTAATAATATTTTTTGATATTATAATGATTAGAATTTGAGATTAGTATGTTGTTTCAATTTATTTTTTGAAATGATTAGCATGGTCCCGTGCAAAATTAATGCTTAGTCTCATCAAAATATAATTAATTGTTTGTAATAAATTAAAATAAAAGAATTTAACTTGAAAAAAAAACCTTTTATTTTTATAAATATAGCAGTAGTGTCAACTTTAATATTTTATTACTATTTATTTGCCTTCAGCCCCGAATTTTTTCATTCTTTTTAATTTGATTATTCAATGTTGTGTTTATTAAGATTTAAGATTAATGATTTATTTCAATCTATTTTTTACATAGTTATCCTAATTCTTTTAAAACAGATCTTACCATTAGACTAATGATTGATTATATATATAACTAGCTAAATGCCACCGCGCATTGCCGCGGGTATTCTTGTTTATATAATTTAACATAATTAAATCCATAACGATAAATTTATATGATATATCTACATAAAAGTTATAGATTAGGAGATAAAATGTATAAATTTTTAAGTAGACTTTGTTACGTAAGTATAGATTATATCTTTTAGAATATAGGTATTGCGTCATAAAAGATCAAAAAAAAGCGTGAACTAACATTCAAAAAGAGAGAAAAATATTTTTATAAGAAAAAAAATAATCACTAAAATCATTATTGTGTAGATAGTAAAATTATAAAAATCATTTAATACAAAGAGCAAATAAAAATAATAAAACAAATAAAGGGAAAATGAAGCAATATTAATTTAAAATATTATAGCAATAGTAACAATGGACTCTTAACATCTAAAATTATTACTGCTATTACTATCAAAACAATACAAATTATCAAATTATACTGAGGGAAAAAAATAAAAAGCATGAACAAAATAGCAAGCACGAAAAACAATTAAATTATTATTATTATTATTATTATTATTATTATTATTATTATTATTATTATTAGATAAAAAAAAACTAAAAGATAGGGCAAATAAAAAAATATTATAGATGATAAAAAGAAAATAAAAATTAATAGCTGAAAAAAATCATTTCATCTGAAAATTTAAAAAATATATATGTTCTACGTTGTGGGTTGAGGGAATAATTTTTACAGGATTTGCTGGATCAAAATTAAAATATAATATTTATATATGCAAAATGTAGTATAATAAAATAACTCAACACACCCTATCATAACAATAGTAAAATCAAAGCCTTAAAATCTAAAATTATCATTGCTTTGACTATTAAAACAATAAAAACTATTAAATTATCCTGAAAAAACACACTCAAAAATATTTAAAAAAGAGTAAGTAAGAGAAAAAATAAATTATTATTATTATGTTAATAATGAAAGAAACAAAAATAAATGAAAGACTAAAAATATCCTAGAAACTTTAACAAAAGATTAAAAAAAATATATACGTGCAGGACCGATGTGAAACTTGCACATTCAATTAATTAAAATCGAAAGACCCAATCGAACTAAATCAAAACTTATATAACAGAAATCAGGACCAAAAACGAAATTAAAAGTAGATAGACCAAAATGAAAAGTAACAAACAATGGGGGACTCTCCTGCATATTTACGCGTAGGAGAGAGAGAAACGTGGCCGACGGCTTTAACCAGCCTCCGCAGCGTCCACAGACAATTTTAGGTTACACGCGCCATCTCGGGAGGAAGACCACGATGAGACGCATTGAGATCGAGTAAGACTCCAGTAGCCAATTCCCGGCTACCGTATGACGACGCACGCGCCACCTAACCAAGGCGTGAGGCGGAAAACCGTCTGGCGAGTGTGCCTCACGCCCTGACAGATACCGAATAAAAAAAATTAAAAATAGTGTCAATTATCGTTCTACTCCTATACCCAAGTCAATGTTTTTGTCTTATTATAGGCTAGAAGCGTATTTAGCCATTTCAGAAAATATTAAAAAAAAGAAGTTGCGGCGGACCTGACCAAACCGGATCGGTCCGTACACGAGCAATTACACCTGTGCCCCTCAACCGGAATCGTTGTTTTGTCTTATTAGTAGGGGAAAACCGTTAATGCATTATTCACGACTGATTATTTTTTAAAAAAAAGACTAAAAAAGGAAAAAACAAAAATACCCCCATTCAACTCGCACATTTTGCCGCACGTAAGAAGGCTAAAATCGTCTTCACGCAATCCACAATGAAATAAGACACAATACAAAGTGAATTATCCCACGCCTTTTATTTGATTTGTAATTATTCAAGAAAAAAAACAAAATGAATGAGAGGCATTTAAAAAAAATATTTCACCCGTTTTGTACCTCGGAATTTCATCAAATTATATTTTTTCACATAATTTGAAAAAAGTTCAAAATTTTATTTTACTTATATTTTATATTCGTTCATAAATTTGAAAATAAAAATAAAAAAGCACCAGATTAAAGTGAAAGTGAGAGAAATTGGCATGTACATATCTTACTCTTACAAAGAAGTTATCGCGTGCTATTTTATGAAGATAAAAACAAAGATTGTTTGTTGGTATATGTATTTTTTTTTCTAGATTTTTGTAATAATAAGAACTAGTATGCTTGCCCGTATATTGCTCTAATTTTTTTATGTAAAAAATTAATTGATTTTTTGCATGTTGTAATTAATTATTTTAATATTTAATGAATACAATTGTAATGGATAAAATATATCATAAATAATTTTTTTCCACCTAAAAAAAATAGTATAATCGAAATAGAAAGTGACTCGCATCTTTTTTAATTGTAGATAACCTACGCGATTTTTTTATGAGTTTTTTCCCCTAGTAAAATTAGATCTGATACATTATAAAAAAATATTGTAATTTTTTAAGAAATAAACTTAATTTTTTGTATGCTATAATTAGTTATTTTAATGTTTAATTAATAAAATTGCAATAGATAAAATATGTTAAAAATAATTTTTTTGCGTGCTATAATTAGCATGCTTGCTCGCGCATTGCCCTGGAGTTTTTTCTATGTAGAAAATTAATTGATTTTTTACATGTTGTAATTAGTTATTTTAATATTTGATTAGTAACATTATAATAGATAGCATATGTTATGAATAATGTTTTCCCGTGTAAAAGGAATAGTGTAATCAAAATGGGAAGTGATTCGTATATTTTTTAATTGTAGATAATCTAGGTAAATTTCTCAACTTTTTTTTTATAAGTTGCCTTTTTTTCCCTAATAATATTAGATCTGACACATTATAAATAAAAATTGTTGTAATTTTTTCAAGAAATCAACTTAATTGTTTTGCGTGCTATAATTAGTTACTTGCTGTTTGAAAAGAATAGTGTAATCAAAATGGAAAATGGCTTGCATATTTTTAAATTATAGATAACCTAGGTAATTTATTTTTTTTAAGCTGTATTTTTTCCCCAGTAATATTAAATCTTAAATATTAAAAATAAAATCATTGTAAATATTTTTTAAGTAATAAACATAAACAAAAGGGAAAAAATAAACATCTAAAGCCAAAAAAAATTTATAAGATTTATTCATCATATTATTATATTAAATGTATTTGAGAATACTTATATTAATTTTTTTCAAGAAATCCTAGGTTTCTCTCTCTCTCTCTCTCTATATATATATATATTTAGGCGATAATATTTAATAAATAGTAAAACATATAATTAGTCTCACATACTTTAATTTGATATAAATATACAAATATATAATTAATTTGACATACTTTAAATAATATATTTAATATAAAGGACAAAATTGAGGTAAATCCAAACATTGAAATTAATAATTTAAAACCAAACCGAAAATTAAAAGAATTGGGACTGAAGTGAAACTGGAATCCTTAACTAACTTGCATAGAAGGATAAAATTGAAAAAAAATCAAACTTTGATACTGAAAATATTAAGGATTTATAATAAATTTGCATGGAAGGATGAAATTGCAATTAATCACAACTTTGATACCGAAAATATTCCGGATTTCAGAGCAATCCGCAAAATTAAAAGATTGAGGACCTAATTGAAACTACAATGGATACTCAATTTCAATCGAAGGATGCAATTGAAACAAATCAAAATCTATATAATAGCAATAAGAGCTAGAAAAACAAATTTAACGTTCAGAAACTGAAATGAAATTTGACGAAAAACATCTTCACTAACATCAACTTGCGCAGGAGGAGAGAGAAATAAGAGGGGGGAATTCAAATAACCATTGACACGTTTCCTAACACCATATCGTCACACGCGTCGCACCTGGTAAAAGAGAACATGCCGGAAAATCATTGTAGACAGTGGTTGGGCATTTTAGGACTCTGGATCAAGCCGCCTGCGCCATCCAAAAACACGCGTGAGCGCAGACATGGACGACGTGTTCGGCGACACGCCAATAGTAAAATGAAAAAACAAAATAATAATAAATTGGCTAATTACTATAACACCCTCACTCTTATGCTTGGTTTTTGTCCTTTTCGAGGGACAAAATAGTTAATGCATTGTTCAATGAAATATTAAAAAAAGAACCCGACAAAACGAACCGAGCCGAAAACGGTCAATGACTATTGAGCCCCTGAAAGCGGCGATGTGTTTTTTATTTTTTGAGGGTTTTTTTTCGTTAATACACTGTTCATATATGGGGGAAAAAAGCAAATGTCCACGCGCGAAGCACCAGAGCAGATATCCAGTCCACATTGACAATGAGTCATAGGGAACAGGAACAAACCATTTTGTTTTAACTTCTTTGTAATATGATATCCCCTCGTAAAACTATTGAATTGTTGAAAAAAAAATATTTTAGGTGTTTCAATTTTTGTGAATACTAAAAGATCGAATATACGTTTAGAAAAGACAAGAATGTTTTTTGTTAAACAGTGATATTTTAGGTGTTTTATTTTTTTATGAATAGTGAGAATAAATTTACCCTTAGAAAAGACTTTTTATATTTTTTTTCATGATTAATACAACATAGAGGATATTTTGGTGTATTCATGTTTTTATTTTATTTTTCTTAATCATAAAGTTGTCGATGTGTGTTTACAACTCACCAATAATTTAAAAGCTTTTGTGCCATAAATCCAACTTTTATGGCGGTGAAATGTTATTTGTCATCTCCTTCAATGCACAATATTAGCCTTTTTCACATGACATGGTGTGTGTCGGTGTGTGGTCGTTAGATTGTTGTTGATAGTCAATTTTTTCCCCTTCCCTCTACCCTTACAGCTAAAATCCTTGCATGTCCTTTCTTTTTTTTGTTCATTCAAATCCTTGTTCTTTTAATTTTTATTTCACCTAAATTCTTTTTATAGAAGTTTTGCTTCTTTTTTTCAATCTTGTTGCTTCTTTTTTTCAATCTTGTTCTTCAATAATTATTTATTATATATTTTATTTTTTATTTCATACCTCATTCTTTTAATTTATTTTATTTTATTTTCATTACTTTTATAGTTTTAGTTATTTTAAAGCAATTCCTATTTTTTTTGCTTGTATTTATATATTTATCCTCTTAGTTTTTTATTTTAATCATTTTCTATTTTATTGGAGTTTTATTTGTTTTCGATTTTAATCTGTGCAGATGATATTTTTAAAATTGATAGTTTTTCTTTTGATTTTTTCTCTTTATTTTTTTGTCATTTTTTTTTTATTTTGTACTTCAAGTCAAATGTTGTTTTTAATATTAATAATATTTATTTTAATTTTATACTTTTCTTTTCATTTTATTAACTTTCTATTTCATCAAAAAAATTGTGCTTTTGATTTTATCCTTCAAAAAATCTCATGGTTTTTGTTATTTCAGTAATAATGATAATGATAATAATTCAGTAGTTGTAATAGTAATAATAGTAGTATTAACATTAATAATGATGATAACAACAACAACAATTTATTTTAATGGTTATAGTGATCATGATATCAATAATAATAATAATGATAATGATGATAATAATAATAATAATAATATTGAGAATAAAAATAAAAATAAAAATAAGCAGAGTGATAATAATAATGATTATGATAGTTTTAATGATATTAATATTAACAATGATCGTGATAACAATGACAAAACAACCAATAATAATAATAAAATAATACAATAAAAAATAATAATTGTAATGGTTCATCCTAATATTATATTTTTCATGAATTGAGTTTTTCAACTGCTTCATTTATAATATTTCTGATTTAATATTTCGGATTAATAATTTAAAAAATTTATATGGCTCAATATTTTTTTTATAATTTTGTTAATAAACATTAATTTTTTCAAATAAAAAAAATCGTTCATTATTGTATTTTGAAACTCTTATTTTGCCAAAACAATGGATTTTTATATTTCAGTTTAAATTTGACTTTTGAAGGGTGTTTTAAAGTTAAAGATGACTTTAATATGTTTTTTTATAATGTCCACTTAACTTATCAACGATCAAAGATAGAAGATCAAATACACGGTTTCCAGTACGGATGCCACGTCATCCTCTAAGGAAAAAAGAATGCAAATATCCATTAAAAAAAAATCAGATGCACAAGTTTTATTTTCTTTCTATTAGGCTATACATACAAGCCTAATTTTCAAATCCTATTAGTTTGGCCTCTTTCCATATTTTTCTAAGTTTGTTTTTCACAATTTTTTATATATATTATGATATATATATATATATATATAGTATTTAAATTACTATGATTTTTTATATGGTTTTAAAATAATATTATATTTTTAATGGCAACATTAATTATTATATATAAATACATTAAAGAACATCAAGGATGTATGAAAACGATTTTTTTTATATAATTTTATAGCTTTAATTAATTTTCCTCTTCAAACATATATAGAATACTGATGTTTTATTTAAATATATTTTGACTATATCTTTTTTTTATATCATAAATAGTGTTTATTTAGAAATGTATGCTTTTAATTAAAAATCATGTACTTGTTAAAATAAAAAAAAACTCATTAATAGAAAAATAATTATAGACTGAAAAACATTTTTTTAATTTATATTAAATATTAACAGTTTTACAAATCCTATTAATCATGTTCTCTTTTATTAAAAAAAATTGTATATCTAGTAAAACAAACGTGTTTCATTCAATAAAAAAATAAATTAATAAAAAATAATTTGTTTAATAAAATTTATCTTTCTCTAGAAAAAATTAAAGTATAAAATAAAAATAAATTACAATCTCAAATAAAAAGTTCTGCTTACTTCACCTACCCTCTTTTATCTTACTTTTGAGGTCCTTTAGTTTTTAAAATGTTTAATCTTGCCCAATTTCTCAACATTTCAATCTTTAAGTTTGAGAACGGACAAAAAACAGAGTTGGTGAATGACTCTTTTTAGTGATTATAGTTTTGGGTTGACAATTTGATTTAAAGGGTGTTTATTTGGTGTTTTTAAATTAAAATAAATTGAAGAATATATTTTAGGCCATAACAAGCCTTTTAATTTCTAGCTATCATTGTTTTTGATAGAGCATAATCAGGTAAATAACACGAATCTCTTATATATATCATTCTAGAAAGTCATGAAAAACAAGTCACTTGCCATTTAAAATAAATAAAAAATCTAGACTTTTTTTCCATTGATATTTATTTTATTTTATCCTTTAAAATTTATTTTTTTTATTAATTTTTTAATTCCATCATTTAATTCTTAATTTTTATGGTAATTTTCTTACCATCTCGAGGCCTAGCATGTCCCGCTCATCTAGTTTATTGCTGATATTCTTTTTTTTCTTGCTTGCTGCGGTGCACGTGTGAAAGGAGTTCTTGTTGTGGTAGCACAAACAAACAAGAACTACACATGTTAAAATATACAATGCAAAGGAGCCAAACTAAAGCGAGCAATCCGGTGGATGATGTGGTGCCACATCATGAGTCAGGTTGAGTTTTTATTTATTAAAATCACGAAAAAACCACAAAGTAAAAATTCTTTTCATCCAAAATTAAAATTAAAACAAGTAAACAACCAAAACAATTAGAATCAAATATGATATAAAACTAAATGAAATGAAATAAAATAATGAGGGATTAAATTAAAAAAAATAAAAAATGATATAAAAAACAAGGATCAAATTCAATATAAGAAAAACTAAATGCAATGAAATATAAAAATAAAATAAACGAGGACATTAACAAATTAAGAGGATGGTGAATAAACCTTAAATTGATTAAATAGAGAGCCTATGATGGTGGCGGCGCCGGTGACAGTTAAAGTGGGATAAAAACTTGTGGTTGCCGTGGATTGATGACCAGAGAGAGAAGCAATGGCCGATGGATAGAGAGATAAAAGCCAGGTAGGTCGTGGAGATGAGAGAGCACTGGCTATTAGTTTCTTGGACGGAGACGACGATAAGGTGGTCGGAGTGGCGCGATCGGATGAGGAAGGGAGGGGTGCAAGATAAAACAGGGCAAGAGAAGAAGAAGAGAGGAAGGGAAAACTATGCAAGAAAATAATCGGGAGCATCAGAGCGACCGCTGGCCATGCACGATTTATTTTTCGAGTATATAATATGAACGCGATCTATAAATAATAATATATTTGCACCGACCATTGTTCATCTGCTATATAACGAGAAATGTTTTTCTAATCATTCTAGTCTGGGAAATGAGTTTTTTCACTGCACTAATCGCATGTCCGGGGATTTTTATTTGGATTTTTTTAAATATTTTTTTTTAGAAGTGCATCAAAAAATAATATTTTTTCAAAATTATCTTTAATATAAACACATCAAAAATAATTTAAAAACTGTTAAGGAATCATCTCAACTAGAAACTTAAACTTGTAAGTGAGGTCCCATAATATAATTTATATTATTCTCGAACACTCCTCTCAATTGAAAGCCCTTTGGGTTTGAAACTTGCACATGTCCATATCACCTTGTGCTTGATTTTTATAAAATAAAATGACGGTGGTGAGATTCGAACTCGTGACCGCTAGGTCAACAAGGCTTTGATACCATGTTAAAGAACAATCTCACGTAGATATTCAAACTTGTAAGTAAGGTACCGTAATATAATTTATATTATTTTCTAATAAAAAATCAAAACCCCTTAATTTTAAATAAAAAATTTCAAAATGCTTTTAAAATACATTCGAAAACAAGACCAAAAAACAAAAGAAGAAGAAGAAGAGGTAAAGGAGAGAAGGGATATGTCTTTCTTCCCAGAGCAAGCAAGCGAGCGAGCAGGGTGGTAGTAAATGTATATCATACGGTAGGCCATGCATGGCAAGATGTACTTTCCAACAAGACCTATAATGATTGTGGGATGGAAAGATGATTTTGGCGTTCCATAACGTGCCAAAATGGACCGTCATAATCAAATTTTACACCGAACACTCAAACTCCATGTAGGTTGGTTTTAGCCTAACTCTTGATAAATCCCATTTAACAATAATTTTATTTTCTTAAAAATCCATTTATCAAGATGTATAGCTCTTACATATGAACCACGAAATAATAGAAGATGTATAACTTTCAGAAGAAGATGATAATTTCATCTTTCACATACAAAACTAAGGTTTTGAACCTTACCTTATTTTTCTGAATTTGAAGAAATCCCACTCCTGAAAAATATATCTTTTATAAGTCCAACTAAATGAGTAAAATTCAAATTATTTTAAATTAATTTTTTTTATAAAAAATACATGTCGATCGGAAGATTTACTATTCAAATATCATAAAGTTAATTGATAAGGAAAGAAGGCTTTTTCTCCTATGAGGAACCCACAAATTCGTCAAGTTTATCCTTGATATCTGCACAGGACAAAATTACATTTCCTAAATATTCCTTCACGAATTTATAAAGATCATTTTCGAGTCAATAACCATGATTATGTCTAACTAAAAACGTCAATTAAGAAAAAGAGAGCCTAAGATAGTGATGGCATCCTTAGAAATCAAGGCAAACGATAATAAAAGCATGCCTGTGATTGTCAAAAAAATACACTCCGCCTGTCCTTATAATTAAATGTCTCCATCAAAAATTTACAAGGGGGGGGAGACTGGAGAGAGAGAGAGATCACGTCACAGTACTGGCTTAGCTAGCCAGTAAAGAGCAGGGATGCACATATAGTAACAGCTCTACTTACTGAGAAGTAAGAAAAGAGAGGGAGCAATATGTCAAAAAGGGTGAGAGAGTAGACAGAAATATAGAGTGGAGAGAGTACGCATAAGAACAGATAGAAATGGACAAAAGAGGGGAGAGAGAGAGAGATGTGCGTCAGGTTGTACATTGACTCCATCTGTACAACTGACAAACAATGAAGTCATGCACATATATTGAATTCAACTTAGTTTTGAAGTTAAGGCACTGCTCCTCCAACCCCCCAATCTCTCTCTTCCATTGAAAAAGACTCTCTCTGCCACCCCCAGTCACCCTACGCAAAATGCATCGCCACCTGCCTCTCTCTCCCTCTCCCTCTCCCTCTCCGTTCCCTTGAAGTATGCAAGATTAAACTAACCCCATTAAAGCTCTGAGGATGCAACCAAGCAGAAAACTAGCTAGACAAGCACTAACCACAACCCTAGAAACCTTTCTTACATTAGCAGCATCACGCTTTCTTGCTCTCTCCTTTTAGCAAACACAAGTTACTTCAGAAAAGTACTCGTTTCTCCATTTTACACAAACCCACAAACTTATCTTTTGCATTTAATGTTTGTTTTTTGTTTTACTCCACACATGAACTCGTTAAGGCTGTTCATGGTTCAATGACTCATGTTTTTTAATTTAAAAATCTTGTCGGAGGGGTGAATGGGGTGCATGTTCTCTCAACTAGCTGCACAATTTGCTTTCTTTCCTCCATCTCCACCTACATACCAGATTAAGAAGGGAGACAATGGCAAGCTCTCTGTGGTCTCAACTACTTCGCCTTCTATGCCGCTTCCTCTTGCTGATGATAACTCGTTAGATGTTCTCTTGATTGATACAAAGAGAGGCAACAAGATTGTTGCTTTTTATCTGAAAAACCCTTATGCTAGACTCACTGTGCTCTACTCTCATGGCAATGCTGCTGACCTTGGCCAGCTTTATGATCTCTTTGTCCAGCTCAAGGTCAATCTCAGAGTTAATCTCATGGGGTTAGTGTCATAAACTGCTGCAAAGATTTTCTTTTCTGTTCTTTTTTTGAGAGTGTATTTTTTTTCCTTATAAAATGTCTGATACAATTTATAGCGAGTGTTTCAGCTTCTATTTGCAAATTTTCAAACTTGTTGTGAAAAGGGGTCTTGTATTTAATGCTCTATCTGCTGCTCCTTGGGTTTGTCGCTGGTTTCTTTGTGGGGCTGAATGGTTTCTCTTAAAACTTTCTCCCTTTTTAACTTTTTTTCCCGGCAACGTTTTTCCTATTATGGTTCTGGATTTTGCTGGGTTAGATCTGTGTTTAGCGTTGGTCGAGATTTAATTATTTATAGTGTTGATGACTTATTTTAAAGCCATTAAACATATAATGGTTTTAATTTATACATTCATCCATTTTAGTTAATCAATTTATTCATTTTTACTCTTTAAAGTGATAGTGAAGATAACTAGTAAGTTGAGGAGTTTTCTTACTGGCATGAGCTCTTTCCACCTTTTTATTCTGAACTTTTGTTTTACTTCAAAGAAAAAGTGAATGATACTTACCGACTCGTATTTGGATAACATTGGTAACAATGCATAGTTTCTTCTCTTTAGAGTTTTGTGTGCCTTTTGGGCTCTGTGAGATTTTAACTTTACTGCATCTTTGATTTGTTTCTATTTGTCATTTCTGGTACAGTCTTCCTATAATTCAGATCTTGAAAAAGTTAGAAACATGATCTCTTCAATGGATTCTCAGATTTCTGTATTTCATTTTTCAATCGCTTCTATGGAGCTCTATGGGTCCAATCTTTGATATGACCTTAAACATAAGTATACTATTGGTTCAGTTATGCTAGAGAGTGCAATGTGTTGCTCCATAACTTTCTCCATATTACATCCTCTAATAAGTCACATTCAAATGCTTGCCTATTTTACATGCCATGGAAATTCTCTTCCTTTTTTTCTTTTGAAAAGATGACTGTCTCATGCTATTGCTCTCTAGCTTTCAGTATTTCTTGCTATTCTTTCTTCTCCCCAGCTGTTTTCTTTATTGAGTTGAATTATGATCTCTTCCATCTGAATGCAATAATGCAGATATGACTATTCTGGTTATGGCGCCTCTTCTGGTAAGGTAAGCTGTCATTCAACTTAAGCTAATTACACAGACAACATTTTTTTGTGGCATGTTTAGAGAATTGCAGCTAATTGAAGAGATTGAGATCAACAAGTTGATAGGTAAAGTAATTAAAAGCAGGAATATAATTTGGAATTTCAGATCAAAGAGAAAAATCTATAAGCAACAAGAGAGCTCATTTTTTGTGCTTTTGAGTTGACATGTACTGGAAATTTGGATCATGCAATACCAAGAACTTTTGAGTGAATGTATTTGGGAAAATCAACAAAGCATGGATCTACATAAAAGACAGTAAGTAATTGCATCATCTTTCCTAATAAAAAGAACAGGGATAATGGTGGGGAAATTAGCACTCCTCCAAGTGATAATGCTTCCTGAATTTATAGTGATAAGAGAGAGAAAAATAAGAGTGATAAATTGGAGTGCTACTAACTCCACCCAGAGTACAAAAGAGCTCTTGCAGTCCAGATATGTTATATAGTTGTTGAAGTAGACTAGGATGTTTATTCTTTAAAAAAGCTTTGGCAGTTGAGATTGTGTGAACACTTTAGCCCCACTACTTATTTGTTGTCATCTGGCTTCCCAAGTTGCATAACTTTTTATATAATTTGCAAAGCTTACAGCACTCTGATATCGACAACCGGATGGTAATCATATATTGTGTTTTCCATGTCCAGCCAAGTGAGTCCAACACATATGCTGATATAGAGGCCATTTACGAGTGTCTTCAGACACAATATGGAGTTAGTCAGGAAGACTTAATTTTGTATGGGCAGTCAGTTGGTAGTGGGCCAACATTGCACTTGGCAGCGAAGTTGCCAAGACTGAGAGGTGTAGTTTTGCATAGTGCCATTCTTTCTGGTCTTCGTGTGCTCTGCCATGTGAAGTTCACATTCTGCTTTGACATATACAAGGTGAGCTAGCTATCTTGTTTGTTGTTACTTATGGAAATTGCAATGGTTAATGGACTAATGGGCACCATGTCTGTTGTTCTATCTCTGCTTCCATTTTTAAGCTTTATGTTTGTCTCATAAATGCAGAACATAAACAAAATTCGGAAGGTGAAGTGCCCTGTTCTAGTGATACATGTAAGTGTCTTTCTTCCAATGGTTTTCTTTAGAAACTCCCTGTGCAATCGTTCTGCTTAGACTTTGTTCTCCAAGCAAATCCATTTGTAAGGGGAACCCAGTCAAATGCTTGTGAGAGTTTGAGAATGCATTGAAATTAAAAATGCTTTAACGTGCATCCAGCTGTCCAGGTTTATTAAAATTTCTTGGCTTATTTAAGGTTATACCATTTTGTTTTTAGGATCTTGCCATCATATAAAAGTAGGGTAAGACACGCTAGGTGCTGCCAAACAAATTATGAATGTGATGAGAGCATCCTAGGTGATAGTGGGGCTATTAGCTATGTTGATATATTGAATGTAGGATTTTGATGATGCGCTAAAGTGGTTGGCACTGATTTTGTTTGGAAGCATTTGTTGTTTTCATTTGTTGCTTTCCCATATAAATGTGATTTCTGCTTTATGATTTTGTGCAGTAGGCATGTGTGTGATTCTCCTGGAAACTTTCATAAAAATTAGCTGCAAGTTTAAAGAGTTGAAAAGTTAGTTGCAACTTCGAATTTCATATATTTGCATGTAGAGATACATATGTAACATATGTTAGTGCTTTGTTTGCTTCCATTGTTTTATATCCACATATCATGAAAAGATGGAATTTCTAATCAAATTTGATCAAGGGTTATGCAAATGGTGTCCAAAGATACTTGTTAAGGTGTATTTATTATGATTGTTGATTTTTAATTTACTCTTAGAATTTCTAATTTCAATCATCATCATGTCAAATTTTATAATTGAGGAACATGAAATGTATCCTTTTTTCTCTTATAAAAGATCATAAATAAGAATACATAAAACATTTTCAAAACATAATAAACACACAAGTTTAAGTCCTCATTACCATTACTTTTGGTTGATTCATTAGGCCAAATGACTTGATTAAGTGTTTGTGTGGTAGTGTGGTGGTTTTAATTCATTGAAGTAATAGTATGCTTGGCTACCACCGGCTAGCAAGGCATCCTTGATTTTCAGCATTTGCTACAGTGGCTTTTTAAGTCACCACACTTCCAAACACATACCAAGTCATCTTTAAGGACCAAAACCTAGTGAAATCAATCCACTTTGGTCAATTTTAAGACCAAGTTTGACCGGCATTGATTAATTTAGTCAAGTTCAACCAAATTGATCAACAATGATGGCAATGCCAAGGAAATGCATTTTTGCAAAAAAAATCATTGCGGGAACTTCTTCCGCTAGATGTGTGGACCCACTACTGCACATCCAATGACTGAATACTCAGTTATGAATTCTATGTTCCTAAGGTTTATGGCACAACCATGATGGGAATGACCACCTTAACTAGATCTGATCTCATTGATTTGCTTTCACTACATTTGATCAAGTTGGACCGTGTCTTATTAAAGCTGTGGTTACTAGGATTCACTGACCTCAAACATCTGATATATGAAAGTAATATTATTGCTATGGTAGCCCCCTATGTTGTCAGAGAAACCTAGATGTTGTAAAACTGTTCCCTTGATTTTCAGTTCATTATTTATGGAGTGCTTACATGAAGGGTGCTTGATGTAACATATGAATTGAATGTATAGTGCGAAGCATGTAATTAATTGCAAGGTTGCAGGTTAATAAATGACAAATGAAGTGTGTATTTTGATGTTCGATCAACCATCATTGATATTCTAAATTTTCAAGTGCAAAGGTGTGTTATCCTCTGAGGTTCACTATGAAGTTGTTGATTTCATCCAGCTTAGACTAAGTTGACCAATTTTGAGCATCTAGCTTCTATATGATTCGCACTTTGCATCTGATCTGTCAGGAATCAGATTTTGAAATGGGGTTGCATCATATGTTTTACAGGGCACAGAGGATGATGTTGTGAACTGGTTACATGGCGACGGGCTGTGGAAAATGGCAAAAGAAGCATACGAGCCTTTATGGATTAAAGGAGGCGGGCACTGTAACTTGGAATTATACCCTGATTACATCCGCCATCTCTGCAGGTTTATTCATGAAATGGAGAATATAACCACAGAAATCCGACTCAAAAAGATCCGGCAGAATCTCCGTCAAAAACCCAGGTCCAAGACTGGTTCCAGCAAGTGCTGTAGGTTCAAACTGTGGCGACCTAAATGTCCAGAATGTTTTAGACCCAGGTGCATAAAATGTTCGTGGAGTCCCAGGTGCATAGAATGTTCGTGGAGTCCCAGGTGCTCAAGCTGTGTTAAATGTTGCTGGCGTGCACCCAGATGCCCAAAATGTCCGAGACCCAGTTGCCCGAAATGTCCGAGACCCAGTTGCCCGAAATGTCCGAGACCCAGATGCCCGAAATGTCCGAGACCTAGTTGCTGCTGTAGAATTAAGTGTCTGCCCTGGCGATGTTGCTGTGGAAAACAGAGTGGGATGAATAGGAAGCAGGATGGGTGATAGTGATGATAATAATAATGATAATAATAATCAGCATTGGTTGTATAGATTGCGGAAATCACTCACTAACACTCTTCTAATCTTGTGCGTTAGTGTACAAAACAAGAGGAAGTAGTTTGATTTTAAGTTTATTAAAAATCATGGTGTTGGGATGTTCTTGGAAATGGAGATTTTATATCTCAGCTCTTTTGGATTTGTTTCTGCTGGACCTTTTTATCTTCACAGAAAGAACACAATCTTCAGGTCACCTCTTTGACCTCAGATTACACTACTTTGTGTACACCTTAAAATCCATCTTCAATTCCAGGGAGGTGCGGATGTTTTAAATATAAATAAATAAATAAAACCTACAAAAATAGAAAAAAAAGAACAGGTCGGGCATGGCCCATTTATTTAGGGCCCGATTTCTCGTATTTTGTCTGGATTTCAATTATTGTGGTGATCTACAAATCAAGATTGAAAGTGTTTTTTACCCAAAACAGATATAAGACATGAAATTGAAATGACCTGATAAAAAATAAAAATAATTATATAAAGAATTAAAAATAGCAATTAAAATAGGGACTATCAAAATCAAATATTAAATTATCTCTCTGCTGACATTATAGTAACAAAAAAATGGTCAGACATTGGTTTTTTTTTTTTTTACTTTCAATGATATTTTGGTTGTGCAATTGAGATGATGAAAGATTTGTTTTTTCTCGGTCAATTTGATAATAACTAATAAACCATGTTAAAAGACTTCAATGCTATTGATAGCTAATGCCAAGTTTTTTAGGTGAAAAGGGCAAAATTATTATTACATTGTTATAGTGAACAATGCAAATAAATCCATAGCTATAGGCCAATTAGTTTCTTTTAATAACATATTTTTATTTTTCTAAGAATATTGAGAAAGCTAGTCTATATACTTTATGTTTTAAATGTTCTCCAATTAATTTTTATATACAACTGCACCCAATCTATCATTTTATTAGATTTTCACTATCAAAACTAATATAAACAATTTATGTGACTTGCACAAGATAAAATTCAGATTTCATATATTCAAAATATCATGCGTGGAATGACTTGCACATATAACTTATCAAAATTGAGTATTAAATCTCACTTTATCAAACCCTAATATGAATGTCATATCTTCATTTTTACTCGCTATCCCTTGATAGTATCTTAAGTACATGAAATTTGAATTTGGTCGTATGCAAGTTATGTAATGTATTTTCATTAGTTTTTCAGTGAGAAATTGAAAATAAATAAATAAATTCATGCAACTTTTTATTTTTATTTTTTACTTTCAATGATATTAAATGTATAAAAATATATTGAACGCATTTTAAATGTGTGAAACCTCTGGACGAGTATAAAGCTTAAGCAAAGATGAAAGAAGGTCGAGATGCTATAAAAGCAAGAAATGCATTGGATATCTACATCCTCCATTGTAACCAGCATGACATAGCAGAACGCTTAAGCAAAGATGATTAACTACAGAATTAGAATACCAGAAAAATACTACAGAAAAACAATCATATCAGATGATTGATCTTTCCATATATACCCATCATAAAAACAAGCTAAGAATTCATATGTTCATTGAAATTAACTTTTTCCTGGAGTAATAAAATACCAGCTTGATAAAATCTTCTCTGTTGAAGCTGCTCCAGCAAAGGAAAAAGGGTGGATACCGGTAAATAGGGCCACACCAGACGTTCCAAGCATTGACCACTGATGATCATTGTATACTAGAACTCGATTCTCATAAATTAATGGTGTAGTGAGATTGATAAGTTGATCGCAACGGTTGTGGCGCACCGGAGGATGCTGGAAATGCATAGCTTGGTGCTAAACCTTGTGCCTGAGATGAAATACGTAAGGTTGTTGCAGAAGGTAGGTATTGACTATGATAATAATTGGCAACATTGGCTGAATGCAAAACAGCTTCTCTCTCCTTTGGAAACTGGGGCACATGGTACTGATTTCCATGTCTGGCAACATGGTTCCTCAGACCCATCTCCATTGCCATCTCATAACTGTGTACATGAACAATGCATAAATATCCATACATGATTAGAGCCAACACGACAAATCAATCAAAAAGAATGCAAGAGAACTCCATAACAAAGATGTAGCTAGTTTGCTTAATGGAATCCAGGAAGAGCCTGCATCATACGTTTCATGACCTGAAGTAGAATCAAGGCTTTCTAAAGCATATGGTTGCATTCTTAATTATTTCAGCATAGCATAGATTACGCATACATATGTATGCATGGAGATGATTGAGGATAGCACAACCCATTACTATTTAGTTGGGGGATTTGGCACATCCAAGCCCAAATTGTTGGATTTTATTATTTTATTTAATGTGTTTTTGTATTATATTTTTATTATTTAGTGGATATTATGCCCAAATTTGATTATAATTAGGGTTTTTATTTGTATTTTTTGACATTATGATCAATTTTATGATGAATTGAATAAAAATTGCAGAGTTGCATACTTTTCCCCTTCTTCACTCTTTTCTTCTATTTTCTTGTCTTCTAAGCTTATTCTTTCTTCTTTCTTTTAATTCTTTTAAATCTCTTGCCATACATCAGCTCAAATGATTTATATAATTAGAGCAGAGGTTTTTATAGTTGTTCTCACATCTAAATAATCTATCTATCTATCTATATATAAAAGTTTATTTTAGCCTTTCTGTTTACCATCAAGAGTAAAATAGAGGCCCCTAATTTTTAGGGTTGTCATGACCCTTGGTTTTTACAAGGTGGATTAATGACATGGATTGTTTTTTTGATTGGTCTAACTTATCTAATAATAATAAATTATATTTTCTAAGATGAAGCTTACTAGTGAAGCCTAATTTTACTAGGAAAGTGTTAAGAATTGTTTGAAGAGGAGAGGTAAACCTCCTAACACTAATTGGATTGAAGTGGAATTAAAATTACAAGAAAAGTATCTACCCTAATATTATAGGAATAAACTTTTAGACCAATAAAACAATCTTGGACAAGGGAAGAGATTTGGTAGCAAATATATAATATAATTTGATAAATATTCAAGGAAACAAAGAGAACAAGGCCACAACTTTGAGTCAGTTTCGTAGAGGCTTAATTGATGATCATGGGAGGAGAGATGTTGTACTCTAAGGTGTTTTCTCTAAAAGGTTTCACTCTTTTCTTTTCTTTTTAGTTTATTCTTTCTTCTCTTAAATATCTTTCGTCCAATGGATATATTTAATTGTTAAATAAATAACCTTTTATTCAAGAATTTTTCATGTCAAAATAATGCATCCAAAGAAAAACATCAAATAGATAACTAATAATGTGTATTAATTCTTGTGTCCGTGCAAGCGTTCAAATGAATGTGCATGAATATCTGGCCAACCATTTAGCAGTATCAATAAATATGAAGATCTGACCATCAAAATTTAATTAAGAAATAAAAAGTATTGTCTGATTCCCATATGCATTTCCTCAAGTTCTTACATAGTAACACAAGGGACTTGATTTTGTTTGATAGCTAGAGTTGGATTCTCCTAAGGTTTTGTCTCTAGAAGAAGATAACATTATCTCCAACACCAAGTGAGCTCATGTGGTTATAAAACTTAACACAAATGCAAATGTCAAAAATAGAAATTATACCTCTGATGATCATAAGTAGACTTAGGTGCTTCAGCTGAGTAATTCTGGTTACTCTGAGGAAGAGTATTTCGATGAACATAATGTAGGTGCTTAGAAGGTTGAGGCCATCCCCCGGACAAGGTGTGGGCATGGGTTGCCCCAGGCAAATAAAGAGAATATGGCCTTGCAGATGGTAGAATCTTCTCCACGGTAATTGCAGAAGGAAATGCATGTGCTGGAGCCACATTTGCAAAAGTGGGCACCCCAGATATAGATGGTGGCAAATCAATTGGCCGGAACAATGATACTAAAGTTTTCACCTGTACATGAAGAAATTCCTAAATATATTAAATTGCCATTCATTTCCAGGCAATAAACAATCTTTTTCTTTATTAAAAGAGCTTAATAAACAGTTTTTGCCCAACAAGAATGCAAGAAAGTAAAGGTGCATCAGGTGCATCTTACTTGTTCAGTATTCAACTCTTGCCTGAACTTTGAACCCTGATAGTTGTCTTTAATGGCATGTTTCAAAGCACTCTCAGCAAGAGGTAAGCAGTCATTAACTATCTTAAACCTCACCTAAAGCAAGGATACAAGCATAAACAACGAATAATCAGAAACTGAGTGTTTACACAACAAGTTCAAATGTTTAGCACATGAGGTTGGAAAAATGGAAAAATATTATTGCAAAGGATCTAGATAAATATGTTGGAGAATCCTAGAAAACAATGTTGGAAAATATGATTGCATTTACCACTACATGATCCAGTTAACCCCAGAAACATATAACACAGACATCAGATACATGATTTCATAGCATTTGGAGACCAAATTGAATGATACCTTGAAGGCGAATTTTATTCAAGGAGAAACTGTACCGCAAATTCATGCTTTGTATTTAAATAATTTCAAGTGATAACAGGATACTCATCATTCCAAAAAGGGTTTCTTTAGCATGTAAAGACCATGGAGAAGGATTTGAAAAAAAGGGATGCTTTGTCAGTACACAGGCAAATGTACCATTTACCACTCATAATATCATAGAAATCACTCATGCATTGAAAGTCATACTAGTTTTATTATCCATAAGGCCCTAGACTGCTGCATTTCCATTTTCTCACCTGTGCTGGGAATTTCCCATTAAATGCAGCTGGTTCCAAATTCATCCCTCCCCTGGAAACAGCACTGTAAATGCCGTAAAGGCGCTTCACGCTAAAATCAAATAGAAAGAGCTTTGTACCCGGTTTTATTTTCTCAACTATGTCTAAATTTCCCCGAGGCAGCCCAAAAACACGATAGCGGTAGCACTCAGGTTTTGTTTCTCCATTGCACAAAAATATAAACCCAGTTATCTTTTCGTCACTTTTGTCCCCTTCCATCATCACATGAGTAGCAGTTGGAGCAAAAACAGGATGAAGCATGGTTGCCAAAGAGGAGCCACTATTATATGCACAAGCTGTATTTATATGCATGTTTTTCTTCTATCTTTCTATGAAACTCTTTCCTGTCTTCTAACTAGCACTTGAATGGTTTGCTGCTGGCCCTTGACCAATGAACCTCTCCACCCTGCCGCGGGTAAGTTAACCACATCAATTTAACAGAAATCATTTTCTTCAAGTGAAATCAAAAGCATAAAAAGAAAAGAAGCAATATTTTGCACGTTGCATATAATAGGAATGGTTTTATCCCAGCCAGATATTTATTCTTTCAGCATCCAGAGCACCAAAAACGAAGTAATTAACGACCATTTGCACATGCTTATTTTTAGGCTTCAGACATCAGATGCTAAAAACGCAGACATGCCAGCCGGGCTGCAGTAAGTCATACAAATTCATATACAACTTCATTAATTGAACAAAACGAAAACCAATCTCATTCATGATGTTTTGAAAATTTTGCTAAAAACCAAGAGAAAGTGAGAAAATATAAGATCAGAGCTATGTCCATGCACCGCTATAGCATCATGTTAAGATACAGAGCCATGTCCATGCACCGCTGTAGCTTCATGTTAAGATACAATCCTTGATCACTTATTTATTCTAGAACAACCGCATTGCAATCACAATTCTCGATATTTATTTATTTGCTTATATTAGTTGAATCAACGAAAAGGTTTCAGAGAAAATCAAACAAAACTACTGAAATAAGCCCCAAACAAGCCGTATCATATCACGCAAACTGCAAAACCCTACCTCGATCAACTTCACTGGTGGAAAACACATCAAGAAACCCTAAAGATATGCAAAGGAGCCTAAAGTAAGATTATGATTCAAAACTACCTGGAAACTCGGCGACGGAATTGCGAGGAAACGAACTGTCGCAGGCGCATGTTTGCAAAATTATTGACACTGCTGGGCGGGGGTTGGATTGTTGGGGTGAAAGGGTATCGGCAGATTTTAGGTACAGCCTGGTTGGAACAATTACACGTGTAATTGAAATTTAAGTTATCGTGTTATTTGTTATTTGAATTTAATTTATAATCTTTTATATCTAGAATACAATATTAATTTTTAGAATTGAATTGTATTATTATTTAGGATTTCTTTGATCATCTTTGAAGTTATTTTTAGGACCAATGAGACTTTAGCACATTCGCATTCGAGGTCACATGTTTAATTCTTGGTAAATATTAGTTCAATTCTACCTGTAATATAATGAATTTTATTTTATAATTAAAATAGATATTTGTTCAAAAGAAAACTATTTAAATTGTAAGAAAGTATATATCTTGGGTAAATTACTTTTTTTTTAAATATATATATCTTTTCATTTGACTAGAATATTTCTTTTTTATGCTGATACTTTTTTAAAAATAAAAAATAAAGGTGATTAAATTAGTTTTTTTTTCAGTGGTGGTTGTATTAATCCTTAATTTGGCTTCCCCTCGTACTAACCCTAACAACTAACCACTAATATGTATTAGCTCATAAAAACAATTATGAGGATTTTTTCTATATAAAATTTGGCTTATACCAATCAAAAGCTAGCACATAAAAGATATTACATATAAGTCAAAATCAAAACTCAACCAATTTTAATATCATGTTGCTGTTATGATTTAATTATTACATCAACACATAGTTATTGTGTCTAATTATTACTAATCATTGTCTTTATAGCTTATAATAAATAAAAAAGTTATTTTTTTATATTTTTAAAATCTTGTTTTATTTTAATTATTTTTGCTATATTGAATTTTTCAAACACTTTCCTTTTCTGCTTTTATTCAAAATAATCACAAGAAGAACAAGATTGTATAGAAATCAAGCTTCTCTGTATGTGTATATGTACACACACACAAGCCATATTGCTCGCGTGCCACTGCGGGCATGCTTGTGTATATAATTCCACATCATTAAATCCGCAAAGATAAACTTATATTATATAATTAACAAAAAGTTATAGATCAAGAAACAAACATAAGTAAATTTTAAGTTAAAGTTTGTTGTGTTAACGCAAATAATTTCTTTGGAAATCTAGTCTCTATGTTACAAAACATCATAAAAAAAACACAAACAAAACTATTTACAGATCATTGCAAAAACAAAGGGATGCCGAGGTGAAAAACAAAGCCAAAAACCTCTCTTCAAAATGAGACATTCATCCCCTTGCTATTTTTCCTGTTTTTTTTTAAAAAAACCTCAAGCTATTTAATTAAATAGAAAAAAGTTGATGTAATTCAACCAAAAAATATTGCAAATAATCAAAAAAAGGATTGGTGTGCAAAGTAACCCTTGTTGGGGGAGAATGTGTTTTTTTTTGTTTCTTAGTTGGTGACTCATTTTTTCCATCAAGAATAATTGTTTTTTACTTGAGATGACTAGAAAATTTAGTAAAAGAGAAAATATTATGATACAAGCAAATATATTTTAAGAAAATACAGTAGATGTAAAGAAATAAATGTTATGAAAGTTTTTGTAAAGATTAAAAACATTAAATTTGAATCAATAATGATATTTGCGATAAAAAACTGACAAATTTTCTAAATAGGTATCGGTAAAGCCAAAGCCTTCTTAGCTTTTGGGTGGTGCCTTTGCCAGTTTCATCTAAAATGATGTTTTGTTGATGTCGGGATGGCGGGGTGTAGTCAGGCGGTGTTATTGGGTAAAAGTGTCTAGCTAGATTATTAATGAGTCTCCTATATGAAAGGTAACTACAATGGAAAAAGTCCAATACAATGGTTTAAATAAAACTGAAAAATAAAAAAGACCAAATATTGCGTTATATCTAAAAAACCGCCAATATTTCAACTAAAACATTAGCATTAGAGAACCATTGTGGATGATTTATTCTGAAACATCAAAATCATTGTAAAACAGCATGCACACATGTATTCATAGCTGAAAAAATCATTAGTCCTAATGACTGAAAAAACACAAACATAACTAGCCTAAACAACAAGTTGTCAAAAGAGAAAATGCAAAATTAAGACCATAAAAATGCATGAAAAACAAACAAAAAATAATAATATTTTAAACACAAATACCAAACAAAAAAGACCAAATATTGTGCTATAATTTCAAATAAAAATGTCAAAAAAATCAACGACTCTAAAAAAAAAAGAAAAGCAAACGCATCCAGCTCAAACATGTATATGCTATCAAAGAAAATTACAAAAATAAAAACAATTAAGCAACCACAAAAACCAACAAAAAAATAACACAATGATTTAAATAAAACTACGAAACAAAAAAGACCAAACATTGTGTCATATCTAAAAAAATTATCAACATTTCAACTAAAACATCAACATTGGAGAACCATTGTGGATGTTTATATCAAAACAACAAAACCATAGCAAGTCAGCGCACGCACATATATTCGCAGCCAAAAAATTAATAGTCCTAACGACCAAAAAAACTCAAACATAATTAGCCCACACAACAAGCTGTTAAAAGAGAAAATGCAAAATTAAGACAAAAAAACTACATGAAAAACAACAAACAAACAACATAATATTTTAAACACAAATGCAAAACAAAAGGACAAAATATTGTGCGATATTTAAAAAAAACAAAAAATCAACAACTCCAATGATGAAAAAAAAAGCAAGCACATTCAGCTTAAACAACAAGTTATTAACCAAGAAAATGCAAAACCAAGACAGGAAAGCAATATGAAAAACAACAAAGAACCAACACAATGTTTGGAAAAAAAAGCAAAACAAAAAAATATCAAATATCACGCCAAATCTAAAAACATTGTCACCATTTCAACCAAAACAACAATCTTGGAGAACCATTTCAGGTGGTTTGTCTCCAAATAGTTAAACCATAGTTAGACAACACATGCACACATATTTGCAGCAACTCAACGGTTTCAATGACAAAAAAATACAAGCATACCCAACCCAAATAACCAATATGAACAGGAGAAAATTATACCAATTAAAAATAGTAAGCTAGATGAGAAAACAGAAGCAAAGCAATAAAAAGACACCCGAATGCAAGAAAAACAACCTGAATTCCAACATAACACAAAGGAATCAAACCAGCACTAGCACACAACCGAACACACCACCAACCAATCCCAACCCAATCAAACCAATTGCCCAACACCCAACACACCAAAAAAACCCAAGCAATTCCAACTCAATCAAACCAACTACTCAACACTCGACACACAAAAATGACAAAACCCAACTCAATCAAACCAATTACCAACACACACAAATCACAAAATCGAGATAGAAGAAGTAAAAAAAATAACAAATAAAAAATAACAGAACCCATAAATTGAACATAAAGCACCCAAAAACAAAACTCATAAATCGAATACAAAGCTTCCAAAACAGCATAACCAAACCAATGTATAACCCAAGCAAACTCAAACAAATGCATAACCTAGCCACACAACCTATTAACCCAAACCAAACCACATCAATCAAACCTACAACCCATACAAAACAATGGTCAGAAATGTACCTTCGATGCATTAACCACACTAGCCAAGTCAGGTGAGAAAAGCGTCACACCAGCACCAGATCGAACGGATAACAAGCTAAAACCTCTCTTCCCATGCCTCATTGCCCAACTGGTTCAGACAAAACACTAAACCTCCCGTCCCTCACTTCCCGAAGAAACAAAAACTAGCACACACACATAATTTCAAAATTAACTAAAATGAAAAAAAAAAACACTAACTCCCCTGGCAAATAAAAAATAACATCGGGATCATTAAGGATAAAAACATTTGCACACTGTTAAAGTCCATATTAAATCACCTTTGAAGCTACAATGCAACACAAAGTAAAACGACCACACATTGTTTTTTAGTTAATATATATTCTTTAAATTTTAAACAATTATTTTTTAAACTGTTTTTCTTCCAGTCCATAATTATTACACGATATAAACTTCAGTTGAGAAAGATTCTCATATAGAATGAAAAAAAAATCTATTATAAAAAAAATAAAATGAATCCACGGGTTTTCAAGAGATCATCCATATTGTAAAAGGATATTTTCCAAAAATTAAAAACCCAAAGTGTATGCAATTAATTAGCAAGCATCCTAAATGGCCAGGCTATATTTCGATCACGAGTTAGTTGGCAAAATTGAAACTCATGAAACGCGTGGGCCGAAACGGGTTGCAATTAGCTGAAAGTCAGATTCGGGCTATATATCTTTCTAGTTCTGACTTGTTTGGACTGGCAAATTTGGGCCAATAAGTCTTTTGCTTGGGGTTTTTCTTAGCAGTGCACTGTGAAGAACTGAAGATAGATAGCAATTTTATTTTATTTTATATTTAAAAAAAACACTTCTTACCATTTAACGATTTAGGAGAGAGCACACTCTTTTTCTCTTTTGACCATGTAGCTAACCTCTAAAAACTAAGAATTTTAAAAATAGAAAAAAGAGTTGGGAATTGAGTTGGGGGGTGAAATATATAAGGATCATGGTTAGCCAAATCTAACTAAAATTGATCGGTTTAAATTGGTTTTGTTTTTATTTCTTTTTTAAAAATAATACGTTAATATTTTAAGTAAATATCTAATCAAATAAAAAGTATTCATCCTTACCGGTGCCGACAAACTCCGATTTATAACCATTTCTTTTCCGTGTTGAATAACTTAACCCCTTCATAGTTTTATTAACAATAAGCTAAACCGTGTGGGGAATTAACTATAGATCCCCACACAAAGCGTTGTGGATTTCCACAATGATTTTTATTGCTTTTTTTATTTTTTTTACTTTTGGATTACGTTTTTTTTTTCATTTTATTCGTTTCTTGCTTTTCTTTCTCGCTTTTTTATTATTATTTTTTTAACTATATTTTTTCTTTCCTTTTTTTCTTTCTGTTATTATGTTTTATTCCTAATTATTTTTTTCATATTTTCCAATGAAATATTTTTTTGCTGGTCATACTTTTTCTTTTGTTTTTGACTTATATATATATATATATATATGACCGAGACGTCCGAGCTAGTTTAAATGCACCATTATTTGATCCCCGGATCCAATTTTTTTCCCTGATTTTGTTTTTTTTTATTTTTATTTTTTTCCATGAAATTTTTTTTTCTGGTTATATTTTTTTAATTAATTTATTTTTAATTATATATTTTTTGTTTTTTATGATTGGGGTATCCTGACAAGTTATAGCGCACCACAATCAATCACCGGATCCAACTTTTTGTTATAATTAGGGTGTCCAGACCAGTTTATGTGTACCAAGACAAATCCTCGGACCCATTGTTTTTTTTTTTTGCTAAAGTGTTTTTCTTATATTTTTGTTTTCTTCACTTACTTTTTTTATAACCAGGGTTTACGGGCCAGCCTATGTACACCACAACTATGTATACCACAACTAATTTCCAAGCCGAATTTGTTTTTTAAAATAATATGAATTGCTACGATAACTAATCCCCGGACCAAATGTTTTTGATAAACGGGGTGTCTGGGCCACCTTGCGTGCACCGCGACTAATCCCCCGACCAATTTATTATTTGTTCTAAATTTTCTTCCTTATACTTTTTTGTTCACTTATATATTTTTTTTCCTTATCACCGGATCAATTTTTTTTGGTAACTGGTGTCTCCGGGTCAGCTTAAGCACACCATGACTAATTCCTGAACCAAATTTATTTTTTTAAGCAATATGGATTGTAAATGATGTGGAGAAAGCATTGTAACTCCCCGCACATAATATTGTTGATTGCAATAGTGCTTCCCCGCTACAATGTTTTTTTCCCCTGTTTTTTTGCTGCTTTTTTTTTTTACCTTTTTTCCTTATTATGTTTATTTTTTTTCTTTTTTTCTTATTATATATTTTTTTACCAAAACATTTTTTTGCCCATTATACCTTTTTATATATTTTTTTCTTTTTCCACTTATCTTTTTTTCTTTTTTGTTTTTTTAACTGTGATGTCTTAAGCGCACCACAATTAATTCTCATGTCTAATTTTTTTTATAATCAGGGTGTTCAGACCAATTTATGTGTACCATGACAATCCCTTGACCCATTTTTTTTTCTAAATTGCTTTCCTGTTAATACTTTTTTCTTATACTTTTGTTTTATTCATTTATATATTTTTTTACAACCAGAATCTCTAGATCAGCTTGAGCACATCATCACTAATTTCTAAGCTAAATTTTTTTCTAAAAATAATATGGATTGCTACAGTGCTTTTACATTTATAACTTTTTTTCTTTCACTTATATATTTTTTTTAATAATCATGGGCTCTCAGTCAACTTAAGCTTCTATACCTCTATAAGACAAAATCCAAAAGTTGGCTATAAGGGTGTATTGGTAATTTACCAATTTTTAATTATATTTTCTATAGCAGTGTTGTGAGCGCGTCTTCGGGCACGAAGTTAATTTCAGAGATTATGCACATTTCAGATGGCGCGTGTGGCCTCGTAAAACTTCTAAAAATATATAATAGTTTTTTATATATTCATTTTATCATGTAAAATGTGTTTAGAATAATGTCATGGTATCAAATGTATTTTCATTTCATTTTATTTTTATGCATAGTACAATAATTATAATACCCTTAAATAAGACAAAAACCAAGAATTGTTAGCGGGGGTGTCCCGATAATTTTACTTTTTTAGTGCATAGTAAAATAACTTTTGTTGCCTCAAATAAGACAAAACGAAAGAGTCACTGGCAGTAGTGTTTCAAACATTTCAAGTTTAACTATACATGCATAGGAAAAAGTTTCACTCTTATTTTACACCACTAAAGTTAAACTTATTATGTTTTTTTACGCAAGTTGCATTTAATACAAATAAAAATTATAAATTCAAACAAAGAGCAAAGATGTATAGATACAAATAAAAAATTCAAAGCTATCTTAAAAGAACAAAAAAAAATCAAGGGATCGAAACTAAACTAAAAAACTAAAAGAATAAAAATCAAAATACAAAATTATGTGTTAAATCTAGATAAAAAAAAATTAATCCCTGCGGCGAAGCGCATGTTTACGACTCGTTTGATATGAAATTAAAATAAGTCTAGAAAATTGGAAATTAAAACACTATATGGATCTTATGCTAAGAATTTTCGAGAGAGGTGAAACCGAAAGGTGGAAAACTTCAAAGAAGAGATATTCAAAAAAAAATATATGTAATGTAATAATAATAATAAAACAAAAAAAAAATAAAAAAAGACTTTTATTTCAAGTAATATCTATATTTCAGATACCACACAAAACCTATATGGATGTATGTAAGTAGACTTCAAGTGATCCATCGGTAAACAAGAAACCGATTCAAGCCGGACGTGAAGATTGTTTGGATAGAAATCGTTCTCTTTTAAAAAAGAAAATCGAATAAACATTATCTTTCCTTAAACATTTTTTATGAATTTGGATTAAATGAATAAAACTTTAGTTATTTTATTTTTTTATAAAATAAATATACCCTCGTTCAAACTTGAGATATATAAAAATCTAAGATGGCTGATGCTGCCAGGCCTTTTGTTTTAACTGAATAGTAGTGTCAATCAATATCATACAATGATCATATAATTCCCACCGCAAATTAAATTGAAGGAGTCAAGGGGCACCTGCTCTGTCAATTTTCTATCCCTTCATGCTTACATGAACACGCTTTGATTGTATACTTGCTCAGCTACTAGTAGTTGACCATCTCGATTTCTGGATTTAAACCATTCAATTATTTAGAACTACTCAAATTATAAATTATATTTTATGATTTTTTTTATATCCATGAATCCATTTTCAACAAAATATCTAAGAAAATATTCTAAATACCTTGATAAACTCATTCATGATCCAAGAAAATCTAAAAGAGTATCTCAAAACTCAAAATCAAACTGAAATAAAAATATATATTTTTAACTTAAATATGTATTTAGGCATTTTAAAGTAAAAAAAACCTATAAGTCAAATTTCCACTCATAAAATGAAATAAATATTTTTTTTTCTTTCTATTATCGGAGTTGAATGATTCTCTCTCTTATTTCTTAAATCAGAGACTAAAAACACAAGAAAAATAAAATTTAAAACCAAAACTATTTTTTAAAAACACTTCAAGAATTGGAGTGTCCTAATGTTATAATTAGTAAAGAATGAAAATTAAGTTGAACATTTCACAATTTTTGTTTAAAAACTATATGTTTTCCCTGCGTGTGAATCTATAGTGCCTGGGATAACAAGATCTCTCCACGCCTTTATATATATAATAACCAATTCTCTTGCGCCTGCGACACCATATTTTTATAATTTAAAAATATTAATTATATATATTTTTTTGTTATAACATGAATTTAGTCAAAATAATAAATCTGTACAAAATTACTTTGAAGTGCAAGCTTTCTATAAAATATATGAATTTTAAATTGATATAAATTTACTTGTTTAGTAGTTTTTAACGAAATAACCAATATAAAATTATCATCATCACTAAAAAAGTAAGAAAATTTGGATATTTGAATTATTGAATTCATTGTATTAAGATTAATTCATTTTATAATTCAATTTAAATCACATTTAAAAACAAAATATAAATTGTAAAAGGACCTGCAATAATCAAATAAAAAATAAGTAGTTAATTTTCTGTCCATAAAAAGATGAAAACATAAATTGAAAATTCATCCACACGTTACTATCATTTTCATTACTATATTAGTTAAAATTATTATCAACATTACTACTCAAATAATTAAAATCATTTAATTAACCCAAAAAATAAAATAAAAATAAAAACATTTTAACAAAAAAAAAACAATAAAAAAATAATCACTAAAATTATCATTAATATTGCGCAAACAATAAAATCATAAAACTATTTGATCCAAAAAAACATATAAAATAACATAAAACACAAAAAGGGAAAAAAGATCAATATTAATTTTAAAATTATCACCAAGATAAATTAAAATTTCAAAACGGAACCTAGTAAAAATAAAACCACGACAAAAAATGAATCGAATTTTTTTTTTTTATCTACAAGCATAGATGAATAAATACGAACAAAAAACAAACACTATCCAAACATTATATTTTTTATGTTTTTAGATCATTTTCATGTGTCAGTGTTAAAAATAATTAAAAAAGAAATTATCATTTTAATATATTTTTAAACAAAAAATATTTTTTATAAAAATATCAATCACATTTCCAAGAAAATATAAAAAATGTTTCATGGAAAAACTGAAGAAAAAAAAAACATAATCAGGAAAAAAAAGATTCGAGGATTAATCGTGGTGCGTTTAAGCTAACCTAGACACCCCAATTATAAAAAAAACAAATAAAAATATATATCTATAAGTGGAAAACAAAAAAAAAATATAACCAGCAAAAAAAATATTTAATGGAAAAAATGAAAAAAAAATTTAGAAAAAAATGAAAAAAAACATAATAAAAAAAAACAAGAAACGCTGAGAATGGGATTCCAACCCGTGCCCTCTAGGAAGACAGACGTAATGGCGCACACTTTTTATAGCTTGGCTACCTCAACATATTGTACATAGTTCGCGAAATTTATATTAATAGCAAGTGTTTTGTGGGGAAAATAAAAATATGCTGAGAGTGAGATTCAAACCCACGCCCTCTCGGAAAACAACTTTAATGTCGCGTGCCTTGGACCAGCTTGACCACCTCAATATCTCGTTCATGGTTTACAAAAATATATATTAATAGTAATTATTATTGTGGATTTACATAGTAAAACTAGCACGCGTTTTATATTTTAGTTAATACGTATGTATGTATGCATGTATGTATGTATGTATGTATGTATGTATGTATGTATCAAGTGCAAAAAAGTGGGGCAAGGTTTCAAGCAGGTTTGTTAATTCTGTTCCGTTCCGGCCGGAATAGCCGGAACATTCTATGCCATTAAAAAAACGAGACAAAACAATGTCATTTTCATCTCTATTTTAATTCCGGTCGTCTGAATCGCCTAATTCCAATGATCGTCTGCATGCTCGACTGTGTCTTTCCGGCTCCAAATCATAATATTTCTTTTATTTTAGAACATTTTACTATCATAATATTTTGGAATTTTAGAGATATTTCTAATTTTGAGATTATGTTTGTTTGACTTTGTTTTTGTATTGTATAATTTAAAGTTAATTTATCTTGATTTTAAATTATACGTTTTAAATTAATATTTTAATTTTTTTTTATATATATATAATTAATTATATATGAACAATATAACCCTAAAATAACATGTCAAAATACTTCGAAACCAAAATATTTTGTTTCAATAGAAAAACCATAACGATCGAAATGATAATCTTTGTTTCAATTTCAAAAACAAAAAAAAAATCGAGTAAATTGGAAGGCTGAAATGGTGACCTGGATAAGCAGCCAGTGTTTGAGAAACAAAAGTAAAGATGGGAATTCAGGTCACGTGTGAAAAGCTGTTGTGGAGCCCACAAAAAAACCCGCAAAGAAGGCACATTTCAAATCATGCGAGTGCCGTCTTCCTTTCTCCTGCTCCTCTTTGGCTGGCGCACGAACCGTGTGGACGCGCACGCGGTTAGAAGCGACATCCTCGCTGGAACATTCCTCCTGTTTCTAGGTCCCTCCAAAATACTTGTCTCCACATGAATCTTGTAAATTAATTAATCCTAGGTTTCATATTTTATCATTTTATGCGTTAATTCAATTCCTTTCTTTATTAATCGCCATATCTTTTATTAATTATCGCTCATACACTTAAATCAACCTTCAACCATTGAAACCACTCAAATTCATAAGAATATTCCCTTTTCTTCCTTTTTTAGAAAAAAAAGAAGAAATAGAATGCTCTTTTCACGATTTACTGTACAATCCGAAGCTAAATAGAATAACACACAATCCAAACTCAGTTGGTGTCCAAATATTGTTTTTGGAAATATGGTAAAAATCATTTCTTAAAATATGTTTTCCTTAGAAATATATCAGGACAATCTATATATTTTTTAAATTGGCATATTAAAATGATAAAATTAATTTGAATCTAAAAAAATAAAAAATCATCAAAGCACAATTGAACCGTTCTAAATAATTATATAAATCATATATTAGAATTACATGAGATTTTTTTTTGAGATAATATCAAATACTTATTGATTCTTATTTTATTTGATAAAAATCAAAAATAAAATAATAACGTTTAAAATTTTTTCACTTGAAAAATATATTAAAAAATAATATAAATAATGTGATAGAATCCGAGATAAAGACTTGAATATTTAGATAAAATAAGCCAATCTACGTTCACGATGAATTAAACTATGAGTGTCCTAAATGATGAGGAGATTGAAGAGCTTATTTTATAACACGCGACAACATAGATTTAAAATGCAATGAGTGTGGATTTAGTTGAACCACAGACGAAATGCATATATGTGAACACATTTTATACGACTCGCTAACCTATTTTACGAGATTTAAATAATCCAACTCGTCATTGGATGTCTAGCTCCAGCTGTAAATGTAAGAAATCACCAGCCAGCCGTTACTAGGAATCCAAGGCTTTTCGAGGAAAATAATATTTAATAGGAAAATCTATATTAGCTGACTGGATTTTATTGCCCACCCAATTTTATTATATGGTTGTAAAAAATAAATAAAAGAATTTGGAGGGAGGAGTGCATGGCCCGACACATTAGCTTGTCATGATAAAAAGGGAAAATGCACATGGGAAAGTCCACTTTTTTAAGTTCGGTGGTCAGATTATGATCAAGCAACCTATATGGTAGTTTGGATGGATTAAAATTAGATGACCTCCATCGAGTTTTATCGCATGAAAGGAGGAAAAGGTGGATATCATATGACCTCCATCATGTTGATTAGCATTGAAATTAAGTCTTATTAAAGCGTTTTGCAACCCTAATTAAAACGTTACTAGCCGAGGTTTGGGCTTTGACTTTGACTTTGATTTTGATTTTAATAGGCTGTTTTTTTTTTTTACATAAAATATTGCAATATTTTCTTACCAAGTTAAATAAATAAAAATTAAATATTCCGGTTGTCTTCTCTATCATAGTTATTATGGTTCTCTTGAATTTTAACTTGTAATGAATCTTTTTGTTATTATTTTTTTTTAAAAAAATTAAATATTAAAATTGGTAATAAGTATTTTTTTTAAATACATCATATAGTGATGTGTTGTTGAAATAGTTCGAATAAAATAATAATTAATTAATATATAATAAAATTTACTCTTGGTGTCTTCCTTGTAATGAAAACTAAAAAAAAACAAAGAGGCGTATGGAGAGGAGGCGAGGAAAGCAAATCTGCAACACGCACTAAAACCTGCCCCAAAACACCCCGTGGAATGCGGCTTAACATCCTGACAAAATGAAGTACCGAAAATAGCCCCAGTATAAATGGTCGGATTTCAGATTTTTGTTTACAAGTAGAAGCCGTGTTTCCTTAATCTCTTCACTGAGTTCATTACCAAACCCACATGTCTCGCATTCACATCCTTTTCCAATAATATATAATTATATATAATTTACTAAGTGTTGAAACTGTAAATTCACTCTCTCTTAAGAAAATAATGCAATTACATGAATAGTGACGCTCCTTCTTAAACCTCTCTATAGAATCACAAACAGGGGACTCGGTCTTTTTAGACGGAGAGACCTGCATTTTCAACAGAAGTTTTTTTTATTTTTTTATATATATAATAAAATAGAAATGTTAGTAGTATTAGTATTGATATGATATGATGGGTTTCAAGAAATAATATTGGTGGCTTGAGGTTTTGTATTGGACTTGGTCCCTCTGTTTTTTGTTGTTGTTGATCAAAGAGGCACGCTTTGTAAGAAACTTTCTCTACCGATTTTGTTTCCTTCTTTTCTCAGCTACTTTCTTGAGACTTTATGTTTATGAAAATTTCAAAGACAGTTTTTTTTTGTCAATTGTTATCTGTGGTCATACAAATGAGTTCTGCTTTCAGTTTTTTTTATAACCCATTTTTCCTGTCCGAAAAGAGGAACTAGAGAGAGAGAGAGAGAATGATTTTGGGCTGTTTTTGCTCATACAGCTGATTTGATTTCAGGGTCTGTCCAGTTCAATATTGTCTGCTAAGCATTACACAGTCAAAACATGGCAGCTGATCCATACCAACTAAGAAGAGCGCCCACAATTCACCACTATAGTAACTCAAGGGACGATCTTGATAGTGAAATTGCTAGTGTAGAATTTGCTACGTATACAGTCCAGATACCGCCCACGCCTGATAACCAGCCAATGGAAATCCCTGTAGAGAATGAAAAGAAGCTGGAGAGGAGTTGCTCGTCGAATTCTATGTTTACTGGTGGGCATAATTGCGCTACACGCGCGCGTTTGAAAGAAAAGATGATCGAGCTCCAAACAGGCCATCCTGAAATAGCAAGTGCAAAAGGGTTGTATTGTGCGATGCCGGGCTGTGATGCTCGGGTCATCACTGATGATTTAGTGCCTTGTGAATGTGAGTACAAAATTTGCAGGGATTGCTATAAGGATGCCCTAGATTCTGGTGATGGGATATGCCCTGGTTGTGAAGAGCCTTATCGGGGTCATGATGCGCCTGAGTTGAACAGGAGGTTATCTTTCGCCAAATCGAATAAAGCGTTGGCGAAGAGCCAGAGTGATGAGTTTGATTATTCCCAATTTTTGTCTGAGTCAAAGACGAATTATGGGTATGGAAATGCTGTGTGGCCAACAGATGGTGTGAATGACAATGGTGAGGGGAGTAGTGGTGCCCCTAAAACATTTGCTGAGAAACAATGGAAAATGCTTACCCGTGAAGTGAAAATATCCACTGCAGTTATTGCTCCTTATCGGTAAGAATACCAATTTTCCTCTCGTGCTCTCTTATGGTTACTCTGATTTGTGAATTTTCCTTGTGTCCTATCGTTTGCTTATCTGGAGTGGTGAGTGAAGAGTACAGAGATTCAGGAATATGGTTTTTAATCCATTCTCGTGACTGCATTTATGCGCAACAGGAATTTGATTTTATAATTGATGCATTCTTCTGAACTATTGTTGCAGGATTCTAATCCTTGTCCGAATGATTGTTCTTGCATTTTTCCTGTTTTGGAGGGTCTCAAATCCTAATGAAGATGCAATGTGGTTGTGGGGCATGTCTCTGGTTTGTGAAATCTGGTTTGCTTTTTCTTGGCTACTGGACCAACTCCCAAAGCTCTGTCCAGTTAACCGTGTTGCTGACCTTGATGTTCTGAAGGAGAAGTTCGAAACTCCTGGTCCAGGTAATCCTACTGGAAAATCTGATCTTCCTGGCATAGATGTCTTTGTCTCTACTGCAGACCCAGAGAAGGAACCACCCCTCGTTACTGCAAACACCATTCTGTCTATTCTCGCTGCTGACTACCCAGTTGAGAAGCTCTCATGTTATGTTTCTGATGATGGAGGAGCTCTGCTGACTTTTGAAGCCATGGCAGAGGCTGCTAGTTTTGCCAACTTGTGGGTTCCATTTTGTAGGAAGCATGAAATTGAACCCAGAAACCCAGAATCTTATTTCAGTCTGAAGAGAGATCCGTATAAGAAAAAGGTCCGCCCAGATTTCGTTAGAGATCGAAGGCGGGTAAAACGTGAGTATGATGAATTCAAGGTTCGAATCAATGGCCTTTCTGAGTCAATTCGCCGACGTTCTGATGCTTATAATAGTCAAGAGGAGCTTAAGGCAATGAAGAGATGGAAAGAGAGAGATGATGACGAACCGATGGATACATTGAAGATCCCAAGAGCTACTTGGATGGCTGACGGAACCCATTGGCCTGGCACTTGGACAGCTCCAGCACCTGAGAACACCAGGAGTGATCATGCCAGCATCATACAGGTAAGATCACCGGTTCTAAAACTTCCATTTTATCACACGAACTCTTCTTTTTTGTTATCTAATATAAATAGACAAAAACATCTATAAATTTCTCATCAAATCTAGCTTGCTATATGGAGTGTTATTTTCCTTGATCTAGAGGCAAAAAGTATAGGCATAGTGGAAAATGCATTAGTTGCCCAGCATGGTACTTAGTAACTTAGTGAGATTGATGTGTCGAATAACAGGCTTAAAAAATCAACTGCAGGTAATGTTGCAGCCTCCTAGTGAGGAACCACTAAAAGGAACAGCAGGTGATAGCAATTCAATGAACCTTTCTGAAGTTGACATTCGCCTTCCTGTGCTGGTTTATATTTCTCGCGAAAAGCGACCTGGTTATGATCACAACAAGAAGGCTGGAGCGATGAATGCAATGGTTCGAGCTTCTGCTGTAATGTCTAATGGACCATTCATTCTTAACCTTGACTGTGACCACTACATTTACAACTCCCAGGCATTGAGAGAAGGCATGTGCTTCATGATGGACCAGGGCGGGGAAGGCATTTCTTATGTTCAGTTTCCTCAGAGGTTTGAAGGAATTGATCCATCTGATCGCTATGCCAATCACAACTCTGTTTTCTTTGATGTCAACATGCGAGCTCTTGATGGGATACAAGGCCCAGTATACGTTGGAACAGGATGCCTCTTTCGTCGGACTGCCCTTTATAACTTTGATCCTCCACGGTATGAAGATCATGGAGGTTGCTGCAGCTGCTTCTTTGGCCGTCACAAGAAGGCTGCCATTGCTTCTGCCCCAGAACATGGCCAATCTCATGCAGCAGATGACACGGACAGTCAGGAAATGAACCTCACACTCATTCCTAGAAAATTTGGAAATTCAAGTTTGTTTCTTGATTCTGTACCGGTGGCAGCATTTCAAGGCCTACCCCTTGCCGATAATTCATATGTTAAATACGGGCGGCCTCCCGGTGCTCTAACTCTCCCTAGGGAGCCCCTGCATCTAGCCACAATTGCAGAGGCAGTGAATGTCATCTCTTGCTGGTATGAAGATAAGACTGAATGGGGCCAATCTGTTGGGTGGATTTACGGGTCTGTAACTGAGGATGTGGTCACTGGGTACAGGATGCATGAACGGGGATGGAGATCAGTTTACTGTGTGACTAAAAGGGATGCATTCCGTGGGACTGCCCCTATTAATCTTACCGACAGACTTCATCAGGTTCTCCGGTGGGCAACTGGCTCTGTTGAGATATTCTTTTCTCGCAACAATGCCCTTCTGGGTGGTCATAGGTTGAAGCTTCTGCAGAGGATTGCTTACCTCAATGTTGCAATCTACCCTTTCACTTCTCTGTTCCTTATTGTTTACTGCTTCCTTCCCGCACTTGCACTCTTGTCCAATCAGTTTATAGTTGCGTCTCTCACTGTCACATTCCTGGTATACCTCTTGATCATCAGTTTGACCCTTTGCATGCTAGCTGTGCTTGAAATCAAGTGGTCTGGCATTGAACTGGAAGAGTGGTGGAGGAACGAGCAGTTCTGGTTAATCGGAGGCACAAGTGCGCATCTTGTTGCCGTGCTCCAGGGGCTACTGAAGGTGATTGCCGGGATCGAGATTTCATTCACACTAACATCTAAATCTGGTGGAGATGATGTCGATGATGAGTTTTCTGATCTCTATCTATTCAAATGGACATCTCTCATGATACCACCTTGCACAATCATTATGATTAACCTTGTTGCAATTGGAGTCGGAGTTTCACGAACTATATACAGTGACTCACCTCAGTGGAGCAATTTACTTGGAGGCGTGTTCTTCAGCTTCTGGGTCCTGGCTCATCTCTACCCCTTTGCAAAAGGGCTCATGGGAAGACGTGGAAAGACACCCACCATCATATATGTCTGGTCGGGCCTCCTTGCTATATGCATTTCACTCCTGTGGGTTGCTATTGACCCTCCATCAGGAAATACTCAAATTGGGGGGCTGTTCCAATTGACATGAGCTTCGTGTTTCTGCTCTCATCATGTGTATTTTTTTTTCCTGATCTCTAACATAGATTTGATGTTCATACAGGGTATGGGTTATATAGTAGTAATACATTCAATTCTTTACAGATTTTCTGGTGTAACTTCAGAGACTAATGTGATTAATAATATCTTACCCTTTTTACGATTTAAAGTCTGCACTCCTTCTCTCCTTCCCCTTAGAATTGGTAGGTAGATATGCAGTGCAAAATCTTCTCTACGTCCTAGAATTCCAATCGTTCTTCCACTGTGTGATTGAAAATCTTTGAGAATGTTACAGAACAATTTCTTTGTCTGCTACAGATATTCGTTTTACGCATAGTAGATTTTAATGCAATGAAAAGGGATGGTCATCATTATTATTTCCTCGTTTTCATCACTTACTGTCATGCATACTATCAACGCAGTTGCTGTTATCATCTTTTCCCGAGATCCTTTTGACGGCAAACTTGTATCTAATCAGAGAACTGGTCGCAGTTGAAGGTTTCATTGTTGAACTTTAAAATTTGAATAGAGCATAAGCTCCTCGTTCGTGATCTCATTATTAGCGTCTGAGAATAGAAATTTTCCTCGTTTAAGACCATTTGCAGGCTGCCCCCGATGGTTCTCGCAATAAGGTGGCTGCTCAGGTCATCTTATGGGCTATCTCACCTAATAACTTAAGTTTTTAGATAATATTCTAGAATATGATTTATATTATTTTTTAACATATACTTAAGTGAAAATCTTTTAAGTTTGAAACTTGCACATAGTCTCACACTACCTTGTACTTGATTTGTATCGAATAAAATAAGAATGGTGAGATTCAAACTTGTGACCGCTGGATCAACAAAACTCTGATACTATATCAAAGAACCATTTCACCTAAAAAATAAATTTTTAAATAAATTATTAAATATAATTTACATTATTATATGTCTAAAATACAAACAGTTGCAAATACATCTAGATACAGAAGGTTGCTTGTGACGCCTATGGTCGATGGATGACCTATTCGTTGTCATTAGAGTTGGTGTGACATTGGAGTCTGATTGTCAAAGTCAGAAACATCTCCCAGAGTTAGTAATTTTTTGATATATACATATATCTGCCAAATCAAACCGTCTCCAGCCTCCGTTGGCATATTAACATTTTTGAGCTCAACTGCTCCCTCGCAGTCAACTACTTAGGCATGGCAATTCTGTAGTGAGAGCTGTGAATAAAACTCGCTTGTCTTCCTTACCAGCCCATCAATATGCAGTCTCTTTCCTTTTTATAACTTTTCTTTAACCTTGTAAAAATTGAAAATCCATCTTCTTTTTTTATTACTATGAGTATCTGGATCAGCTTATACATATTTCAATTAATCTTATAAGTCCTGAAATTAACGATCAAATAAACTTTCATCGTATTAACAACTATATAACTTCAACCTAAAACAATAAGAAAATTAAACCCCTTTAGTCTCACCACACTACCAAAGTTTTCTTCTTTTTTCACGCCCAATGCACTTTTCTAATCCAAGCTTTTACTTTCTCATTTTTCGATTTAACTAAGCTATCCCTAATTTTTTCTTAAAAAAATAAAACTAAATTATTTGCCTTTTTTTATAATTATACTTGACTACTCAATCATAAACTGCATAGGTAGTCTTAATTTTGTCCCCATGTTTAAAAAATTCTATCCATCCATATTGGATCTTGGATTCCATTTGAATTATACTTTGTTTTAATAAGAAGCGATGTCGTTCTTTAGAAAAATCAGCATTTTCTATAAAAGAAAAATTATTTAAGGACAAAATTGATATAAAAATTTAATTAAGGAGAAATTAATATTTCTACTTGAATTTCCACCAATACAATAATGTTTTAAAACCATATAAAGAAACATATTATAAGGTGGCTTAACCTCCCCTTCAAAATTAATCATGTTCATTATGGTGCTTGTTTAAGTTCTAGCGGTGCATTTTTAATATTAATTAATTTAAATATTGAAGTCAAATATATATAGTTTGTCACATGAACTAATTAGTACATAATGTATTTTATTTTTCACAATAATGTTATTTTATATTGAGCTTTAAGAACACGCATGGAATGACTTTGGGTCATTGGTCATGACTAAATATTACGAGACCAGTCATAAAAATTGGCAGGCAGCTGCTATAATGCAAAACATTCTCTTGCCATCAAAATCTAGCATCCTCTTACATTGACAGAAACTGATCAATATCTTTTTTTCTTAACATCGGTATTCGGCAATTTGCATGCATTTTAACCAATTTCACATTTCCTGAATTAACAACCATTTAAATTTTTATGAGTCGAAACTAAAACCATAGAGGAATCAAACTCTTGAGTTCTAAACTTGTACCACTGGACCACCTACTAGATGATGATTTGATCATATATCATTTTTTTTATAATCAGAGTGTCTGGACCAACTTACACGTACCACAACTAATCTTCAAATTCACTGAACATCTTGCAAACTCAATGAGCATTTAAAGCACCACAAAAGTGATAAACATTCATAATGAAATTTGAATCCTAATACAGATAAATGAACAAGTCCGTAATGCTAAGGTCGGGCATAGAGAAACTTCTTACCTCGAATGTTTAATATAATACTAATTTACATGAGCTATTTAATTACAATCTCCTTTTATATTGCACCCGTGATAGCGTGGTGCGAGTCTTTGATCACCATGGCTGGCTAGCTATTTGAATATATATAATTCATGTAGCGGTGCTGGATTATTATAATTATACTATAATGTCAAGATAATTATTTTATTGATCAAGCGTCACTACAGATAAGTTCAATTGCTAAACAAGATGAACTTGCAAATAATCCAAGCATGCAGCTTCAATATAATCACAAGTCGGGTTATTCAATTATTCAATCAATCCCTGATCTCTCTCTCTCTCTCTCTCTCTCTATTTATATATATAAACAGAAATTATTATTTTAAAAAAAACAAACAAATTACAAAATGGAAGCCAAACCCCATATATACGATATACTAATTTACAAATCAACGAATTGGTATCACACATCCGGATCATATTCTACACTAGAAACTTGAACTCGACCTCGCCGCCTTGAGCGGCGTTTGCGGCCTTGATGGCTGCCCCCAAATTTCAGTCTACCAGTGTCCCTGAACCTGTCCCTCTCTGATGGAATCACGACACATTCTGGTGGCGGCACAGGATACCTTAAGGAATCATAGCAATAAGAATAATACATGAAACGCTGGCGAAATTTATGCATGGCTGACCGTTGTCTCCTTGTTATAGTGCCATAATCGGCACTCTCAAGCCTCGAATAACTCTCATAGCAATCCACTGAAGGAAATTCCTCGATGGGATCGGAAGGGCATCCCTCTAGAGCAAAATCCTTAAATTCGGACACAAATGGTGCATACTTGTAGTTGACCTTGTATTTGCCACCAGAAGTTGCCCAGCTCGACGCATCCCATATTGTAGCATACAGGGACATTGGTTTCGACGGGTACTCGCTGCCCATTTCTTCATTCCGAATTACCTCTCGGATGGGAACATCATCAATGTAGAATCTGAAAATCCACCACCATAAATGGCACAGTTTATTGTCAATCAAAAGGGGCAAATAAATCTTGGTGCATCTGAGTTGTGGAGATTAGCCAGAATCAAGAGAAAGGATCAAATCGATAGCAGTAGCTACATAACAATTCAATTAATTAACTAATTATGAGATAAGATGATGGTAAGAGGTTGACGATAATTATTTACATCCATTAGGTAGAATTATTACAGAAAGAAATATAAATCTTGTATATAGATATCAAGGAGCTGACAGGTTGGTGGGCTAAAAAATATTACCATCTTTTTAAAAATGCTTCTTTAAAGGGAACGACTCAATCCCATGTTACAATTTTAATGTGCTCACTTCATTAATTTCAAACTTCCCAAATTCAATCTGAGTAAAAATAGAATTTTCTCTTTGATCCAAGACTCCCGAAGAAACTAATTTTCGAAATTAAATACCAAAAAAATAGAGAACATAATGTTTTTCAAGGTTGGGAAGTGCTGATGAAAAACAATAAATTAGCCAAGATTTTAGGTCAAATTAGCATCTCTCTCCAGAACCAATCAGGATCACAAGCAACCTAAAAATGCTGTCTAGTTAAGTCGACGTTTGCCCACTAGTTGATATTCATATCCCCATTCACACACGCAATTGTCAACTTCTCTTCCTTTATTTATTACACTTGTGCCCTCCCCCTTCTCCCTAATAAGTCAAACAACATCCCAAGAAAAAAGCTTTGCATGGCATAAAATACATCATTGACGTGTATTAGCAAAAACACATCATTTTAAATATTCACTCCTTAACTAATCAGTATATATGATTTGTGTGAGGTAGCTAGCGAAGAACCTAGAGGTGGGTGGATATGAAGATGGAGGGAGAAGAAAACTCACATGATGTTCTTTGCCGTCCAAAGAATGCTATACCTATGGAACTGTTTGGAAGGGTCAAACCATAATCGATATCTTTCTTCTCTGCCACGCCATGTGCTTCCATTACCATACAGGTTTGTTTGGAACCTCCATGGCTTCCCTTCAGTGTTTCCTAGGAATTCAAAGTCCAATTCATCATGGGTCTTCTCGAACACGTCACCGTTCGATGTCTGCGCCCGCGTTGAAAAATACAACATTCATTCATCATGATCGGAAATTAATTATATATTGACCATAATAATCATATTTATTATTTTGATATTGGATATCTATTTCAACAAAACTGTATATGTATATTGCAAGAACCACTCAAATTCAATATATATATATAAAGAATTGCAGGAGCCACTCAAATCCAAACCCTACGTTTTCTTATTGTGGGTATTTAAAGAATATAAGAAATAGAAAAAAGAAGACCATGCAAAATTAACCAAGTTGAAATGTTTGTATAAAATCCAAGTATAATAAATAAAACTCAACGAATTTTTTTTTTAAAAAAACAAAGAGGGTATTAAATTTTCCAAAAGCTAATGAGAAAAGTAAATAGAGAATTAAAAGATGCAATTAAATTGCCGAAAAGAAGCGTGACGAGCTATCGAATTCAAATTAGGATTGAAATACTTTATATATGAATGAATCCAGAAAAAAAATTTGAACAAACCAAACAGGTTGAAGAAAAGGAGAGGATTAATAAACAGGAGAACAATTTTCCTATTCCTCGAAAGGAAAATATGATTTCTTGTGATCATCACTTACATAGAAGGCAACGCAGAGACCGGCTGTGTATTCGCCTGGTAACTTGATGTTGGCACTAAAGAACCCATATTTATACATCTTGGATGAAATAAAACCAGCACCTGAAATTCCCCGAATTAACGATCGATCAACGACATTATATACATACAAAAAAATAATAATGAGCGTTTATACATGCAGGGTTTGTTTTAATAAAAGAAAAATGATAAAAATACAAGAGATGAGCGTACCTGTGAAGCGATCAAGGAGGAGGCGGGCGGTTCTTCCATTAGGAGAACGAACAAGGTTGCCATCGCCAAAGAGGGGGCTGTAACCTTCATCAAAGGAGATGGTGGAGAGATTGAAAGCTGCGTTGGCTGTAATACAAGAAATGGAGAAAAGGAAGAGGAGGAGATAGAAAGGTTTCGACAGAAACCAACGACACGAACAATCCATTTTGTTTTTCACCATAAATTTCTTTACAATTTATTGTTTTTCTCTCTCGTTAATCCCCTCAGCTTTCTCTGCAAGTATATATGTATATATACAAACAAAACACCATGGATCAGAATGAGGAGAAGGAGAAGGGATAGGGAGAGAAGGAGAGGGAGATGGTCTTAATAAGGATTAAAATATTAGTCTGCGGTCGTTTTGAATTCTTGTTATTGTACAAGAATGCCCTTTGAATGTTTCAATTTCACGTTAGTGCCACTTCTCAAAGGCTATGCATGGATATGAGGTGGTGGTGGTTGCAATTTGGAGTGACTTTTTGCAGCCTTGTTGTCCTATTAATTATTGATTATAAACTATCTTTAGAGTTCTATTTTGAGCGGTCGCATGACCCAACTAGAAAATATGGTTTTCTTGTGTTGCAAGTAAAAGAGTTAAGGTGACAGCTAAGATGGATGGTGAAGGTGCGGGGCCTCTTCCATGGCTACTACAGATTCCATGCACAGAGGCTTACAGTTTAGCTTGCATGCAAAATATACATAAAATACGCAACACTTGTTCATTGTTAGCATGCAAGCAGCCAGCTTTTATTATCTTATGACAGTTTAGGCGACCTTCTTATTCGTGTTTGGTATAATTTAGATTTGGTGTCGTTTTTCGCTCGCTCGCTAGGCTCCCTTTTAGTTATTGTTGTTAAGGAGCCATCTTATTTAAAATCTTAAATTTGTAGATGAGGTCCTATAATATGATTATATTATACTCCAACAATTGTTTCTTGTGTGTGTATTGAAAATAATTCATGTTTTTTTATACTGGATAATTAAGTCCCCTGCTCTTCGTCATTAGTTACAACTGCATCCTTCCATTTTAATCCAAAATATATGGATTGTTTAGCGTTCTTATCTATCTACTCATGTATCATAATAAAATAGCCGTTTGGTCCAACTACTGATCAATTATATGACCTAATTGATGACAGAATGGTTTAGTGGTTGATTATCACGGGTCACATTGCTTCTTTATCACTGAATATTGTTTTCTCTTCTTTTATTTTATTATGCGCTTCTCTACCATATGATTAGTCCATGCTTAATTAAGCCTTAAATTCCATCCTCGCGATGTTAATCCTTAACTTCCTGTCATACTCTTCATTTTAATTCTCTATCATCAAAGTTTGATGCCATATCTGTCTCTTAATTTTCTCTGTGATGTTAATGCTTTTTTTTTGTGCTGTGAAAAATCGAAAGATTTAGAAATTTCATAGAAAATAGGTAATTAATTATTCGTATTCAAATATATAACTACAATTAAAATATTCAAGAATAGTACTTGATGTGAATATTCGCTATATCATTGTGATCTTCGTTTCTATCCGATTAGGTAGCTAGGGAGAAGATAAGAAAACACTATAATTGTTGCTACCAGCTGGAGCTTCGGCGAATTGTACAATAATTAAGAGTGCTCTCCTCACAAGATGGATAACTCTCTCTCTCTCTCTCTATACACACACACACACACACACACACATGTACATATACATATATATTCCTTTGCTTCCATGTGCCCTTAATTTTCTTCTTAAAGTCAAAATGCAAGGGAAGCGGTTGTTTTTGAGAACAAAAAGGGTTGCATGCATATTGATTGCGAGTTTGGCAAACGGATTTAAGATTAAAAAAAGAAGAAGTCAATGATGTTTACATTGGTAACATGTACAGTGATGGCATACATGTGTATGGATATATGGATGTTTGCATGTATGTATGTACGGTGGATCAATCATTTGGGAATTAATTAAGAGATTGAAAACCTAGGTTATGACTTACTGGACAGATACAAACCAGCAGCACAGGAATAAACTGTTGGTTTTGTCGATGATTATGATAATAATAATAATAATGAGGGAGGGTACGTAGTTATGATTCTTTTGGAATTAGAATAAGATTCGCAAGGTCTCTGTAAATCTAGAGGCAGCAGGAGGGCAGTATGGTCAGAGGGTGGAGGGAGGGAGGCGTGTGGATGCGGTTCTGTATTTTGATCGAAGATGAAGATGAAGGGGCATTCATTCATTATTGGAAAAATGGAAAACGATACGAGTAACGGCACAAAGAGAAGATAGACAAACCGCGTCCGCTACTAACGGCGGCGTTCAAAGGAAGTACCACCACGTTGTCATTACGATCGCACTTTGTCGTCCACTTTTAACTGCTGTTACTGTATGTAGTTGAAAAAACACCTGTTCCTGTCTTCTTCTTTTTTATCAACTTCATTAAATTATCCGTCAACACATTGACCAGACCCTTCTTCTTATTTATTATTATTATTATTATTATTCAGATGAATTATCCATTGCCAACCCTTCAAATACCATGAGTTCGATTATTATTATTTTTATTATTATTTATAAAAAAAAAGAAGTAGAACCTTGATTTAAATACTATTTTTGAATACTATGAGAGATTATATTACGGGATAAAATTATTCCTGATGAAGAACAGACGACTGGTCGTTCTTCCTTTAATGAAGGACAGTGTCGTTCATCCCTTGATGAAGAACAGAAGACTGGTCGTCCATCAAATGATGAAGGACAGAAGACTGGTCGTCCATCACTATCTCTGCGTACACAAGGATGCAGATAGCAGCACACACATAGTGTGAAAATTCTCTTTTCTGTTATACTCAGTACATCGTTTCACTGTCATTAGCTGGCAGAATATTCCAGCTTTTATTTGATTTTAATTCTTTCTTAGTTTGTTATGTAAAGAGATTGATGGTCTGTGCGTGTATATAAAGGCCCCCTTCTCTGTGAAATAATGCAAGCGAAGTTTTCTTCAGTGAATAGAAAGGATTTCAATTCATCCCTTTTCATTTCATCCATTCGTTTGTTCTTCCGTTTCAAGGTTTTGATTATCTTACATGGTATCAGAGCTAGGTCAATAATTTCTCTTCTTTTTCCCTTTCAATCAAACCATGGAAGAACAAACCCCAACTTCACAATCCACAAATACAGAAAACCCTAAACACGTTTCTTCTTATTTCAACTTCACAGATCCAAATAATCCCTATCGCATAGAGAATGGCGATCACATATCCTTGGTTCTCGTCACTGAACTGCTCACCACTGAAAATTACATTACCTGGTCACGGTCAATGCGTTGAGCACTTAGAGCGAAGAACAAACTTGGTTTCATTTCTGGAAACATAGTCCAGCCGACAAATGAAGAAGATCCTTTGTTTGAAATGTGGGAGAGGTGTAATGACATGGTTGTTTCGTGGATACAGAATGCAGTCAGCATTGATATCAAGCATACACTGGCTTTTGTGGATGATGCTCAAGTGGTATGGACGGAGCTCAAGGATCGCTTCACACAGCAGAATGGTCCTCGCATATTCCAGCTTAGAAGAGATTTGGCTAACCTTCGACAGGACAGAGACTCTGTAAGTGCATATTTCGGTAACCTCAAAACTCTTTGGGATGAGATGATTGTTTATAATCCTATGCCATTATGCACATGTGGTCAGTTGAGGATGTTAAATGAAAGGTATCAGAGGGATTATGTCATACAATTTCTTATGGGTTTGAATGATCTGTATACTAATGCTAGAGACCAAATCATGCTGATTGAACCCCTCCCTAGCATTAACAAGGTGTTCTCTTTGATCCAACAACAAGAACAACACCATCAACTTACCAATAACACTCCTTCTTGTGAATCTATGGCACTAGCTAGTAAGTTTGTTAATGCTCCCTTCAGAACAAGTAACAGAATTTTCACAAAGAAGGAAAGACCATACTGTCAACATTGCCACACACAAGGACACACACTTGAAAATTGTTTTAAAGCTGGAAATGTTGAACCTCCAGTATGTTCTCACTGCAATATGAGTGGTCATGTGATTGAGAAGTGTTATAAGGTTCATGGGTATCCCCCGGGTCACAAGTTATACAAGGGAAGAGCTGCAAGTTCATTTGCCAATCAAGTAGCTCTGTCTACGAGTCCCAGTAGGGAGGAGGTGAGTGAGGAGAAAATGGTTTTCACCAAGGAGCAATATCGTCACCTCATGAGCCTTATCCAACCCAAGAGCATGCTGACTGAAATTCCCTCGGCAAGTCAGACTTCAATCAATTCCAAAACCAGTGTCACACCTCCAAATATGTCTGGTAAAATCATGTTTCATAATGATATATCTGCTGCATTTTTAAAGCCAGATAGTATTTCCTAGATCATTGATTCAGGGGCTACAGACCATATGGTGTGTAGCCCTTCTCTTTTTACCTCTGACATTACAAAGGTATCTCATAGGGTAACTTTGCCTAATGACACCTTTGTGTCAGCTACACATCTCGGCAACGTTCACCTTACCAATAAGATTGCCCTTAATGATGTTTTATGCATTCCTTCATTTTCCTTCAACTTGATTTATGTTAAAAGACTTACTGAAAATTTGACTTGTTGTTTGATTTTCATAAATGATTTATGTTTCATACAGGACCTTTCCACCTGGACCACGATTGGAATTGCTGAAGTGAGAAGTGGCTTGTATCACCTAGTTCCCAAGGCAGTTCCTCCTTCGTCCTTGAACGACCTCCTATCATGTTTGTCTTCAAATTTTCCTTCAGTTGCTATTTCTGTTAAGAGTAGTATAGATGTGAATGGCCTTTGGCATTGTCGCCTCGGTCATATTTCTGATTCACGAATGAAGTTAATTGATGACCCTGTTGTGAGAAACAATTTGCTTATTAATGAAAATTCTCCTTGTTGCATTTGTCCTCTTGCCAAGCAACATAGACTTCCTTTTCCTATCAGTTCTCATAAATCTTCTAGCATTTTTGAATTAGTACACTGTGATATTTGGGGACCATGTTCTACCAATGCTTATGATGGGTCAAGATATTTTTTAACTTTAGTAGATGATTTTTCTAGAACAACTTGGGTTTACTTACTTCAAACCAAATCTGAAACAAGAAAGTGCATTGAATCTTTCTACCACCTTGTAGAGACGCAGTTCGACTGCAAGATCAAGAACATACGTAGTGATAATGGTATTGAGTTCAAAATGAGTGAATTTTACAATAGGAAAGGGATTATTCACCAACGAACCTGTGTTGAGACACCCCAACAAAATGGGATAGTTGAGAGAAAACACCAACACTTGATAAATGTGGCTCGTGCTCTATTTTTTCAATCCGACCTTCCTTTACCATTTTGGAGTGATTGTATCTTGACTACAGTTTACCTTATCAATAGAACACCTACTCCCTTACTCAACAACCGACCACCTTATGAAGTCCTTTTTAATGTCAAACCATGTTACTCTCATTTGAAAATTTTTGGATGTCTTCGTTTTGCAACAACAATAACAAGTGGAAGAAAGAAATTTGATCCGAGAGGTAGACAATGTGTCTTTCTGGGTTATCCTTTTGGAGTTAAGGGGTATAAGTTGATGGATTTAAGTGGTAAGGTAGTTTTTCTTTCTAGGGATGTTATCTTTCATGAAACACATTTTCCTTTCAAATCATCTTCTCACAACAGTAAGGAACATTCACCTTTCCTTTCCACACCAGACCTGCAAAATTCTTCTTACCCGAATCATTCATCTGATTTCCATTATTCCCCACAAAGTGAAGACAACACCTCTACCTCACCAAACACTCCATCCACATCTAACAGTCCTGCCTCTAAAGATCTCAGCCCTGAAAATTCATATGTGTCTCCTGATCCTGTTGACCACAACACCCCATCACCTTCACCTCACATTGCACTTCGAAAATCAAATAGGAACAAAACTGCACCTGCTATTTGCAGGATTTTCATTGTCAACAAGCTGCACTCACTTCAGATTTCCAATCCACGGCACAGGTACCTCTTTCTCATACAAATTGTCCTTTTCCATTGTCCAATTACCTTTCTTATGACAATTTTCACCTAATTTCCAAGCTTTTGCTACTAATCTTTCCATCATGGTTGAACCGACCTCATACTCCACAACAGTTAAGGATTTGGGTTGGTGCAAGGCCATGGATGCTGAATTGCATGTCTTGGAAGAGAATCAGACTTGGACCCTCACTGATCTGCCCCCTGGAAAGGATGTCGTGGACTGCAAGTATGTGTACAAGATCAAGAGAAATTCAGATGGCAATATAGAAAGATTGAAGGCTAGATTGGTTGCAAAAGGGTATACTTAACAGGAAGGGATCGATTATCACGAAACTTTCTCTCCCGTAGCAAAGATGGTCACTGTGAGATGCCTTTTATCAATTGCTGCTGTACGTGGCTGGCATTTGCATCAATTCGATGTAAATAACGCCTTCTTGCATGGAGACTTAGAAGAAGAAATTTACATGCGCAAACCACCAGGGTATAACAAAGGCACAGCTGGACAGGTATGTAAGCTTCTCAAAAGCTTGTATGGTTTAAAACAAGCCAACAGACAATGGTATGCTAAACTTACCTCTTGCTTGTTGGATTTTGGTTTCACTCAATCAAAGGTTGATTACAGCTTGTTCACTATGTCTACTAGCACTTCTTTCACAGCACTCCTTGTCTATGTTGATGACATAATTCTTGCTAGCAGTTGTATGACCAATATTGTTGTAGTCAAGGATTGTTTGCATGAGAAATTCAAAATCAAGGACTTGGGTGTTTTGCGATTTTTCCTTGGAATAGAGGTGGCAAGGTCATCTTTGGGCATACACATTTGTCAACGCAAATATGCCCTTGATATTTTAGCCGATTCAGGTATTCTAGGTTGTAAACCAGTAAAAATTCCTATGGACCAGAATTCCAAGCTAAGCAAGGTGCAGGTGACTATTTGGTTGATCCCTCAATATACCGAAGACTTATTGGCAGATTGCTCTACCTCACCATTACGAGGCCTGACATTAGTTATCCAGTTCAAGTTCTTAGCCAGTTCATGGATAAACCTTCGCAGTCTCATTTGACAGCTGCTCACAAAGTTCTACGATATATCAAGTCTGCGCTTGGACAAGGAATATTACTGTCTGCTACTTCCAGTCTAGAGTTGATTGCTTATTGTGATTCTGACTGGGCTTCTTGCCCTGACACTCGTCGCTCCGTTACAGGGTATTGTGTTCTACTGGGCCAGTCCCTTATCTCATGGAAATCAAAGAAGCAAAGCATAGTTTCTCGGTCTTCTGCGGAGGCAGAATACCGAGCCATGGCTGCAACAGTTTGTGAGCTCACTTAGCTCAGGTTCCTCCTTACTGATCTACTTGTCAAGCACTCTCATGCAGCCACCCTTCATTGTGATAATCAGGTTGCACTCCATATTGCCTTAAACCTGGTTTTCCATGAACGTACGAAGCACATTGAACTGGATTGCCATCTAATCAGAGACAAAATTTTGGAAGGATTAATTGTCACCAAACATGTTTCCACTCACCTTCAACGAGCTGATCTTCTGACAAAGGCACTTCCTTCTTCCCTTCTACAATCTCACTTACTCAAGCTGGGAATTGTTAACTTCCATTCTCCATCTTGTGGGGGTGTATTACGGGATAAAATTATTCCTGATGAAGAACAGACGACTGGTCGTTCTTCTTTTAATGAAGGACAGTGTCGTCCATCAAATGATGAAGGACAGAAGACTGGTCGTCCATCACTATCTCTGCGTACACAAGGATGCAGATAGCAGCACACACATAGTGTGAAAATTCTCTTTTCTGTTATACTCAGTACATCGTTTCACTGTCATTAGCTGGCAGAATATTCCACCTTTAATTTGATTTTTTCTTTCTTAGTTTGTTATGTAAAGAGATTGATGGTCTGTGCGTGTATATAAAGGTCCCCTTCTCTGTGAAATAATGCAAGCGAAGTTTTCTTCAGTGAATAGAAAGGATTTCAATTCATCCCTTTTCATTTCATCCATTCGTTTGTTCTTCCGTTTCAAGGTTTTGATTATCTTACATAGATTACACTGATTTCATTTACAAATTTAAGCGATGCTAAAAGTAATTTAGTTTTGTTTGTACTACAATTATTTATCAACGAAATTAATTCTAATTAATGATTTGTAACATTTTGTTGATTTTTATTAAGTATAAATCTTCTTTTTTTGGCTACGAAAGTACTATGCATGTAATCAAATCTCCTACAAATAGATGGGCAAATGATATATATTGAATTGTAAAAACTGATATAATTGTAATACATGTAAGACCATGGACGAATTTAATTTGATTCGTCTGTCCATGGCATTGCTCTTGTTTATGCAAATTACTCATGAATTTGAAGACGGGTTTATTATTCCATAGTTGAGAAATAAAAAAAGAAGAAGTCGAGTGATCATTTCCTGTACGTGGCTAATAATTAGCTTGATCGAGGAAATGAAAAGGGTTGCGACTTCTAACTCTGATGAAGAGGCCAGGCCACCATCCCTGGCTATTCCACAACTTTCCTACCGCGATTATGTACCTCCATTTTTACGAAATTCATGTCTAAGTTTTGGTCGTAAGAATTTTATGTTCCGATGCTCGGAAATTTATTATTCTCTAATTAATAATTAAATCTAATAACAGCAATGTCCTTGATTACCTTTCAAATTCTTGAAATTACAAAATCAAATTCAATTTCATCAAATAACAAATAAAATTAATTTCCCTCAAATATCTAGCAAAACCTAACATGAAAATCATATATTAATACAGCATAATCTTTTAAAAAGAACTATAAAACATTTTAATTTACAAGCAAGTTATAAATATTTGTTGTTATTTTAGTTGGAAATTACCAAAAAAATATTATTTATCGGTGTTTCCATTACTATTTGATAGCCAATACCAGTTACTTGTCTAACGCTTCGTCGTTGGTTGAATCATTTTCTTATGCAAAAAATCAAAAATACAATTGTTATCAATATGTTTTTTTTGGAACATTCCAAATGTATATTAGAGAAAAGAGAACAAAAAAACAAGGGGAAGGCCTGGCTTTAAAGCCAGCCTAAAAGAAATCGGGCTCCCCCAAAACCCAACAAAGGCCCTAAGGCACACTGGCTACTGCCCTGCACTAAGATGGCATAGCCGCACTACCATCCTAAAAGCCTTACAAAACAACTCAAGCTTTAAGCCAGGACAAACCCTGGCTCATAAAAAGCCCACCTCCCTAAGACGTAGACAAGAATTGCCTCAGCGAAGCGAGAGACTTCGCATTTCTGGCAAACACCAACAACCAACAAGCTTAAAGATCCCATCTCGTCACAATCGTATGTGGAAGAGTTCCCATGCAAGAGAGGTGAGTTCTGATAAGCTGAACGATCTCCTGAACTATGCAAGGCCTGCTCTTAAACTGGTTGCTGAAAATCCGACTATTCCTCTCCTGCCATATGAAGTATACTGTAGCTGCAAGCATGATTCTTGCAACCTTGCAGCTGGCGTTATGCTTGTGTTGATAGTTGGTCGTGGCCCACTGAATGCAAAGCGTCCAGGAGAGGGAGGGCCATGTAATCCCAGCCTTTGCTTGTAAATCATCCCAAACCCCTCTTGTGTAGGAACACTGGAAGAATAGATGATCATGATCTTCAGCACCTTGGTTGCAGAGGACACAAGCGTGGCTGGGTAATCCCATGGAGATTGGAATTCTATCCATCGTTCGCAATTTATTATTAATAGCCAGCCAAAGAATGAAGGAATGCCTTGGGATATGACCCCTTTGCCAAAGGAGGAGATGGGTAGGGTCAGGAGGGTGGTGCACTCGGATATACTCCCACGCTGTCTTAATGGTGAAGACTCCTCCGGGTTAGGCCGCCAAATAACCTCGGTCTTCGAGATTATGGTTAGGAGGACGAATAGGGACCCCGTCCCACACTGTTCTCAGGAGATGGTTTCCCTCTGGGAATCTCCAATCATCCCCTTCCAGGATTGCCGAAACCTTAGCATTCCATTGGAGGCCAGAAGATGCTAGCTGGCGAGGAGTGAGCAGGTCATATGGGCGCTGGCCTCCTTGAAGCCAATAGTCAAACCAAAGGGAGGTTGTATTCCCATTACCAATCTTTACTGTGAACAGATGCCTGCATTGATCTCTAGCTTGAAGAATCTTCCTCCAGCTCCAGGAAGGGTTATAAGGCATCCTTACCTGCCATAAAGATTTACCCTTCAACAAGTGGTATTTGACCCATTCCGTCCACTGCGAATTCGGATTGGTTAGGAGAGTCCATATTTGTTTCATAATGGCTGCCCTATTCCAATCCTTAAGTCTCATAATTCCCAAACCTCCTTCCGATAATGGACGACAAACATGTCTCCAAGCCACCTTAGCTCCTCCGTGACCTATGGAAGGACCTCGCCATAAGAAAGCAAGAAGGATGCTCTCAATCTTTTTAACAATAGCACAAGGGATGATGAACTTTGTGGACCAATAAGTCTGCATGGCAAACAACACTGCCTTTATAAGTTGCACCCTGCCTGCAAAGGAGAGAGTTGCCGAGGTCCACAATTTAATCCTTGTCGTGATTCTGTCAATCAAAGGGCAACAATCTGTGGCTGTGAGTCTCTTCGAAATCAGAGGAACTCCTAGATAAGTTACCGGGAGCGATGGAGTTTCAAACCCCAGGATGCTTTTAATTTTGTTTTTGGTTGTTTCATCTATTCCAGCAGTGTAGAGGGAGCTCTTGCTGCTATTCACCGTAAGCCCTGAAGTATCGGAGAACTGGTCAAGAGCATCCTTAATGGTGGCCACCGAAAATTCATCTGCATGGCAGAACATCATTAGGTCATCCGCAAAACCAATATGGGTAATCTTGGTCTCTCTGCAACCCCAGTGGTATCGGAACCCTTGGTTTGAGGACGCTCTCCCCATGATCCCATTCAAGCCTTCCATTGCCAAAACAAAAAGGTATGGGGATAAGGGATCGCCTTGGCGAAGCCCCCTGGTAGCTTTGAAGAACCCATGTAACTCCCCGTTAATGCTTATCGTGAAGTGAGGAGTTGTAATGCAAGTCCTAATCCATCTCACTAGGTTCGCTGGGAGGCAAATACCCTCCATAGCCTGCAAGATAAAATCCCAACTTACTGTGTCAAAAGCCTTCCTGAGGTCCACCTTCAAGGCACATCTAGGCTTTCCTTTATTCTGGTGGTAGTTGTGCATCAGCTCTTGAGTAAGGAGGATGGCATCCGCGATATTCCTTCCCGGCATGAACGCGGATTGATTTTTCCCCACAACATCTACCATAGCTTCTTTGAGGCGGCTAACCAGCAGCTTTGAAATGGTTTTATACAGAACAGTGCAACAAGAAATGGGCCTGAAGTCCGCCATGGTGGCCGGATTCTCCACCTTTGGGACACATACTATTCTTGTGGCGCTAATGTATCTGGGCATGAAATTATGAGTAAGGAAGTACCTGACAGCCGCAAGGAAATCCCTTCCTGTGATGTCCCAGGTCTTCTTGAAAAAACAACTAGTGAAACCATCTGGCCCAAGAGATTTGTTGTCCGGGATAGAAAATAAGGCCTCCCTTATCTCTTCATCCGTGAAATCCTTGTTTGCTTGGTTTGCGGCTTCAGCTGAAATTGGATTTGGAAACAGGTTGTAATTTGGGATGGAGTGGGATTGGGAGGTGCGAGGGGCCGTGAGAATGCCCATGAAATAATCTTTAGCCATTCTCCCAATCTCAGCTTGGTCTGTCGTGGTCCTCCCAGCCTCATCCCTAAGCTCATTAATCCTGTTTCTGGTTTGCCTGTGCACCAAAGATCTGTGGAAGAACGTGGTGTTCCTATCACCCAACTCCAGCCATTGCACTCGCGATTTCTGCTTGAAGAAGGACTCTTCATCTCTACTCAACCGACCATAAATCTGAGCACTTCTTCTTTCAGCTTCCCTATTGATTGATGAAGTGGGATCTTGGTCAACTTTGAGTTGAGCTTCCTCCCATCTCTGCTTAGCTTCCATAACCTTCTGCGATATGTGGCTAGTGCCCCTGTTGTGTTTCCTTTTAAGAGCTTCTCTCACCTGTCTAAGATTGGCCTTGAGGTTAAGCATGTGGTTTCCTTGAGGATAATGGGACCAATTGTCCCGAACAGTAGCCATGAAGTGCTCCTGGTCCACCCATAGATTTAGGAATTTGAAATGGCCTCCTTTCTTCGGCTGGTTGCTTCCTAGAGAAAGCGTCATAGAGTTGTGGTCCGATAGGTCACGAGTGGAGAAATGGCCGTGTGCTTGGGGCCATTGATTCATCAGCTGATTGTTCCCGAATATCCAATCCAGCTTCTTAAGAATTTCATCCCCTCCTTGTTGGTTATTATGCCAAGTAAGTCTGACTCCTGAATAAGGGAGATGGATTAATCTAGCATGGTTTATGCACTCTCTGAATTCTTCGTGGTGGCTAAGCCATCTCCTGTCCCCACCGAACCTGTCCTCCGGCCTTAAAGCTGCATTGAAGTCTCCCATCACTATCCATGCTTTGCTTGCCTTCCAAGGGCAAGGTGCAGCAATGTACTCCCACAGCCGAGCCCTTTGGCTAGGAGTGTTATAGGCATACACAAAGGTCACTGTGTATTGGTCCCTTGTGTGCTTGTTGGTAATATCACATGTTATCCATTGATCTGCCTTGCATATCCTGGTAACTTCAATCTTCCGAGAGTTCCAACTCACAAGAATTCTGCAAGGAAGATCCTCTCGAACATTGGACGTGTAGTCCCATCCCTGATTATTCAATTTGTGTTGAATATCCGCCAAGTTACTTGTCGATATTTTTGTTTCCAGAACTCCATAGAGGTCTAGATTTTTCCTCCACACCCATTGTTGCAGAGCTACTTGTTTCTGGTGGCTATTAAGCCCCCGTATATTCCAGCTTCCCATAACTGACATTTATTGGTTTGGAGATGTAACCCGGAACTAGAGGTCCCTGACCCCTTTCTTCTTCTTCCCTCCTTTCTTCCGAATTGTGGATGGATGGGGCGGGTCATCATCACTTATCAACATCTTACTGGAAGAAGCTGTCTCCGCTAGATCATCTCCCCTTCGGTCTAAGACTCTACTTTGGGATGAGTCTATACTCTGGACGATGGGATTAGCTGTTATCTTCCCAACAGTCTGCCCCCCTTCATCCGATCTTGTGGCCTCTTCCCGGGCCTTATGCCCAGCCTTGGTGGTAGTCATGCCAGCTTGGCTAGATCCCGTGTCTGTGATGGGTTTAGTCTGGAGTTGTTTGGGTGCAGGTTCGGCTTCGGGTATATGTGTTTGGTTGTGGGGGTTTTTCCTTTGGTTTGGAGCAGGGGTGGCTAGAGGTTCTTTGTTTGTTCCCGGGTCGGGTTGTCCATTTTGGGTTATGGGTTTGCTTTGGGATGGCTGCTGTTTGGATTTGTCTGTTTTTGGAAGTATGTGGTTTGTGGGGTTTGTGGGGTTCTCGGCGCCGCCAAGTACGGTAGGGTTAGGGATCTGATCTTGCTCCATCCTATGCTCTTGATTCAGGCATGAATGTCCAAATGTCTTGCACTGTTGGCATCTTGTGGGCTTCCACTCGTAATCCACCCTCACCATGCATGGGGAAGTTGACGATGGCATTTCCAGTTCGAAATGGTGGACGAACTCATCGCCTGCAGTCACCTCAACACACATCTTGGCGTAGTCCAGCCTGGTACCATGGAAGGTGGCTTCGTCACAAGATAAAGGCCGCCCCACCATGCTCGCAGCCTTGCTTAGGCCCTTAGTAGACCATAGTGGAAATGGTAAGCCATATAACCTTACCCAAACTGGCATGGTTTTTATGTTGTTTCTGTCAAACTGGAAGTGGGGATGCCATTGTTGTAAAGCAATGTGCTTTCCCCCAAACATCCAAGGCCCCTTAGCAATGACCCCTTGGAGATCTTCTTCCGTTCTGAACCTGAAGATCAAGAAGCCATTGTCCATAGCCATTACCTGTTCCAGCCCATAAGCAGTCCATGCTCTTCGTGCTATGGATTTCGCTGCATGAAATGGCATCTTGTATCCGGGGAAGTAACCTACCATGCTGCGCATCCATTGTTCTGAGTTGTCCAGTAGCGTGTCCTCGGTGATGACTAGGCGAGTGCCTGTTGGTTGTCGTTCCAGCTGTTGGAGCTTGTATCTAGTGGTAGCGTCGGAGACCCTTACTCGCCTCGCCTGAGATTGAGCTGGTATCGCCTCGCTTTCCGTCCTGCCACCATCTTGGGGTGCTTGTGTTTTGGTATCCTGGTCCTGTCTTTGTTTGCGTGTGGCCATGGTATTACCGTATTCGTGATAATACTAAGCCGTCAGTGAGCCTTGTGGCTATAGTAGCTGTCTGTGATAGGTTGCTGATGGTGTGTGGCTGGTTGATGGGTGGCTGAGTTGTCCGTTGGGTTCTTTGGTGAGAGTTGTTTGTATGTGCAGTGAAGGTTGTTTGTTGGGTTCTTTGGTGAGAGTTTTTTGAATGTGCAGTGGAGGGGTTTGTTTTAGGTGAGGGGATGATCGGAATGTGGGATGATCGGAGTTGCTGTAGTGAAAGTTTGAATGTGGGTTTTGTTGTCGGCGGCTCTATCCTAAGCTAGAGAGCATTCTCTCTCTACATCTTCGCCGTCAGTGAGCCTCTCTAGTTGTTTCATCTGTTTGCCACTTATCAATATGTTGTCAAACATATGTTTAGTAAAATTGCCACAAAGGTTTTTTTTGCACCAATATTGTTTAATAAACTTGAACCATGAGAAAATTAAATTAATATGACCCGATTGATTTAATATGACTCAACTAGCCAAGTGAAAGTAAGTTGTAATTAAAAAAAATTGTTAACAAGATCGTTTATTTTTATTTTTATTTTCATAAATATTAACACAATGAAGTTATAGTTTGACTCCACTTCATTTCCATTTAAAGAAAGTCATGCATGTGCCTTATCTATTCCATCAATGTTTTTTTTTTTAATAATCTCATGATGTTTTGCCTTTTTTTTAGAAAAAAAATCAGTCATTATGATGATCGAAAAATGAGGGATTATGGTCTTTTAGTTTAGAAACCTTAAATTAAAAATATTTCCGAGGTTAAATATGGTTTCTCAGGCATTTTAAGGTGACAAAGCACCCAAGTGGAACTTGTTCATCAAATAAAACTTGTTGACACCAACACGGACCATTTTAGTTATTGGTGTCAACAATAATTTCTTCTTTTTACTCCTAAAATTTGACAATTTTTCTCTCACCTCTCAAATAAAAACCAAAAAAATAATAAAAATGAACTTTAATATGAAAATTCAAATGCAAAAACATGGAGGGACCTAATGGGTACCGTTTGGGAAGTTTGAGGACTAAATTTAACTTTTCACAATAGCTATGAATCCACCACCCTATTTTTAACATCTTTTGGGGGATTTGCCAACGATTTCCACTTCCAGGATTGCATGTAGGAGTTAGAGTTTGAGATTGGACATCTGTAGAATATGTATGGGATGATAATGAACTTGATACAGCTGAAGTAGGGTTTATCAGAGACTTGCTCGCAGTAGAATTCTGATTTGAAGATGAGTTGAACGCTGACAATTCCTCGGCCGGTAAATTTCACTCATCAAACACCACTTGTCAGATTTTTGTTGCAAAGGATATAACCATGAATCATCATCAACAAATAAAACATACATCTAAATTGTAAAATTTCAAGTGTATTTTTCTATTCATTATTTCTCTTGGCAGTGCTAAGACATATATATATATATATATATATATATATATATATATATATTGTCTACTTCTACTACAATACAAAAGACATGCAATTCTTACTAATACTACGGGACAAGAGTCTGTTATAATAGACTTTGTTGTACAACTCTGTTTTTTCTATCTTTACTTTATAGCTGGATTTCAACACTCCCCTTCGAGTTGGAGCGTAGATGTTTATCATGCCCAACTTGTTAATTGCACCGTGAAACACTCTTCCTGAAACCGCTTTTGTGAGTACATCAACCAGCTGATCTTCTGACCTTATAAACGGAAATTGTATAATTTTCCAATCAAGGTTTTCTTTAATAAAATGTCGGTTGACTTCAACATGTTTGGTACAATCATGTTGTACAAGGTTGTGTGCAATTTCAATGGTTGCTTTATTATCGTAGTATAAACTCATGGATGACCCGTAATCAACTCCCAATTCCTGTAACACATGCTTTATCCATAATAACTCGCATACACTATGAGTCATACCTCGATATTTTGCCTTCGCACTTGATCTGGCGACCACTTTTTGTTTCTTGCTTCTCCAAGTTACAAGGTTACCTTCTACAAAGGCAAAGTACCCTGACGTTGACCTCTTATTTGTCTAATCTCCTGCCCAGTCTGAGTCTGTGTACCCTTTAATTTCATGAAATTCATTTTTTGTGAATAATAGTCCTCTTCCCATTGCATTCTTCATATATCTTAAGATCCGATATACTGTTTCCATATGCTCCTCTCCTGGTGAGTGCATGAATTGGCTTACCACACTGACTGCATATGATATGTCTGGTCTCGTATGTGCTAAGTATATCGGTTTCCTGACTAACCGTTGGTAATGTCCTTTATCCGCTGACGTTTGATTCTCTGACTCTCCCAGCTTGTGGTTCATTTCCATCGGTGTATTAGCTGGTTTACATGTCAGCATTCCGGTTTATGTTAATAAATCTAACACATATTTCCGTTGTGATAGACATATCCGAGTTCTTGATCTTGAAACTTCAATCCCCGAGAAATACTTCAGTTGTCCCAAATCTTTTATTTCAAATTTCGAAGCTAGAAATCGTTGTAGCACATTTCTTTCTTCTAGATTATCTCCTGTTAGGACCATGTCATCCATATACACTATCAATGTTGTTGTCTTCCCTTCCCTATGTTTTATAAACAAAGTATGATCGGAGTTACTTTGTTTATAGCCAAATTCCTTCATTGTGGAGAAGAATCTTCCAAACCAAGCACGGGATGACTGTTTTAGACCATATAATGTCTTCTTCAACTTGCATACCTTGTTTATACTTGGGGATTTACCTTTAGTTCCGAGTGGTAAATCCATGTAGACTTCTTCTTCAAGGTCTCCATTTAGAAAGGCGTTCTTGACATCAAATTGTTGCAATACCCAATCTCGGTTTACCATTAGAGCTATGAGGATGCGGATGGTGTTGATTTTTACAATTGGGGCAAAAGTCTCCTGATAGTCTATTCTATATTTTTGTGTATATCCCTTTTCCACTAACCTTGTTTTGTATCTGTCTATACTGCCATCTGCTTTCAGTTTAATTGTGAAGATGCATTTGCATCCAACAGTCTTCTTCCCCTCGGGTAGTGGACACAACTTCCAAGTGTTATTCTTTTGGAGTGCTTCCAATTCTTCATTTATTGCCACTGTCCACTTGGGATTTGTTAATGCATCTTGTACATTACTAGGAATAGATACTGTAGATAATTGATTAACAGTTGATGCATACGAACTTCACAACCTATGGGAAGAGACATAATCATTGATTGGGTATTTAGTCTTATTTTTCGGATCAAGTTCATATTATTTTTTCGGGACTCCTCTATTTGACCTCAGCAGGTATTTATTTTCTCTATTTTCATCAATAACAAGAATTTTGTTATCAGAAATAGGAAGGATGGGATTTTGATTTACCTGAGGAAGGACATTCTGGGTTGATTCTTCGGTTAATGGTATAGACATTTGCAATTCTGACGATAAAGGGGGGGTATTGCTCGGTTCAATGCAAGGTTTTAAATCCTCACTACCGCGAGGAGCTACAGTGTTTTCCCTTATTTCATTAGAACAATTCTCAACCATTCTTCTATTTTCCTCTACTTCAAATAGATCTTTATTCTCTTCATTGTTTCTCTCCCCCTGAAGAAATGACCCAGAAGCTCCTTCTGAGTAATAAGATTCCATTTTATGAAAGGAGGTATCCAAGGTCACATGTAACTTTGAGTGTAGAGGATCATAACACCGGTATCCTCTTTTAAATTCTGAGTATTCAACAAAAACACATTTCTTCGCACACGGATCCAGTTTATTATGCAGAACCTTAGGTATGTAAACATAGACTGTACATCCAAAAATTTTCGATTCCAGGTTCGGTAAATGAGGGATGGATAACAAGGATTCTATTTTTTGTTGAGAAGACTGAAAATGGATAACACTAGATGGTGTGTGATTGATCAAGTAGGCCGCTGATTTTACTGCTTCACCCCAATAAAACTTGGGCATATTCATGCCGAAAAGTGAGGCGCGAACTACTTCCATAATCTGTCTATTTTTCCGCTCGGCTAGCCCATTTTGCTGTGGAGTGTAGGTGCATGAAGTTTGGTGTCGAATTCCATAGTTGCCCAAGAATGTACCTAAAATTTTATCTATAAACTCCATACTATTATCTGATTGCAGTGTAGGAATCAGCCTCTAGTATTGGTTTATCACCATCTTATGAAATTCCTGAAAAGCTATGCTTATATCGCTCTTATTCTGAAGGAGAAAAATCCAAGTCATTCGAGTACATTTTTCAATAAATGTAACAAAATAACGAGCATGTGAAAATGACGGGACCTTTGCAGGACCCCAAACATCAAAATGAATAACTGCAAACAGCTCTGAACTTTTATTCAAACTTGGTAAATCAGGGATACGATGGCTTTTGGCCAGTTCACAAATTTCACATTTAAACTCTAAATTACTGATATTTGACAACAGAAGTGGCTTCAATTTCTTAAGATACCCAAAAGACAAATGTCCGAGCCTTCGATGCCATAACCATACGAGTGCTTCAGCTTGTCCTTACTGGTTGTTTGTGTTAATTCGTTTTTCACATAAACCCTAAGATCTTGAACTGCATGATAATCACAATAAGATTTTGATTTGAGAAGGATTAAGGATTACCTCCGTTCATCTTTGCACGAGGAGATTCTTGATCCTGCTGCCGAATCCTGATGCTGATCGGTGTTGAACTTTGGTTGAAGAAAGGCTTTAGTGAAGGGTTTCGGTTTCTCTCTCCTCGCCTATAAACCCTAATGTGTTGAAATCATGACGGCTTTTGTGATGGACAAAAGTCTATATTTATAGGTGGAGAGAGGACCGAAAACCAATTAGGGTTTTCTTTAATTCAATCTCAACCGTCCATCAAGGTAGTGATTGATATGGAATATAACTCCTTAATTAAAACCGATAATGTAGAAAATAGAATGTATCCTATGAAAACGAAATTCCTATAATGACCACAATTTCGGAAAGGGAAGGACTTAAAAGTAATTTCCTTACGGTCTCCCACTTGGTCGATAGGAAGATCCATTAGGGTTTTCATATAGGAGTCATAAGGCGCGTTACATGCTAAGCTTCTTCTTTAGTCGGTTATCATAAGTGTCTTGGCTAATCCGGTTGTCAATGGGAGTCATGGCGTGCACACATCATTCCATAACATGATTCCTTCCATGTACCACATCATTGACAACTTTCATAACTAGACCATAAGAGGAGATTTGCATAATGGTCCCATAATGTCTTTGTTACAAGACTGTTTCTGTTAGCATTCATCCAATCATAAATATGTACACAATGGATAATGAAGAGAATATATAGCGGATGTAGCAATACATTAAGAGCTCAATAAATGTCAAGTACAAGTACATGATAAAGAGTAGATAAATGATAACTAAGAACTATCTTCAAGACCCATACTTTGAGTATGTCCTCGAAAGGTCTTTGGAGGTAGTCCTTTGTGAATATATCTGCAACCATGAGATCTGTTCTTGTATGCTCAATGACAATTTTCTTTAGTCTAACATCCTGCTTGATGATAGATATTTAAGGTCCATGTGTTTTGCTCCCTTAGATATCCTGTCATGCTTGGAGAAGAAAGTTGCGACTTCATTGTCACGCGATCTGAGTTAGTGGCTTAGAGATGAAACTCAAAGCTCCAAACTCGGAGACAAAATTACGCAACCACGCTCCCTGAATTGCGACCTCATAACATGCCACGTACTCAGCCTCCATGGTGGATGTGTAAAGCAACTTCAGATTTCGGCTTTTCCATGATATTGCACCTCCAGATAAGAGATACACATAGCCAAGAGTGCAGTGTCTAGTGTCAGGACATCCTCCAAAATCTGAATCTGAATAACCAGTCACCTGTAGGTGTCCTGATTTTCTATATGTGAGCATGTAGTTCCGTGTTCCCTTTAGGTATCTCAGTACTTTCTTTGCAGCTTTCCAATGAGCTATCCCTGGATTACTTTGAAATCTACCCAACATGCCAACAGCATGACTAATGTCAGGCCTCGTGCAGACCTGTGCATACATCAAACTCCCTACGAGAGAAGCATAAGGATATTGTGTCATTTCTTTACGTTCCAACTCGTTTTGTGGACACTGCGTAAGATCAAGCTTATCTCCTTTATGCAGTGGAACAGGACTAGAGGAACATGTCATCATGCCAAATCTCTCTAGAACTTTGTCAATATATGCCTTTTGAGACAATCCCAAAATACCAAGTGATCTATCACGGAATATCTCTATTCCTATCACATAGGATGCCTCGCCCATATCTTTCATTTCAAAGTTCTTAAAGAGATAAGTCTTGGTTTCATGTAATAAACCAAGGTCACTGCTGGCTAATAAGATGTCATCAACATACAGAACTAAAAATATGAACTTGCTCCCACTGATCTTAAGGTATATGCAAGGGTCAACGATATTTTCTTTGAAACCAAATTCAGTAATAGTTTCATCGAACTTTAGATACCATTGCCTGGAAGCTTGTTTCAGTCCATATAGTGATTTCTTAAGTTTGCAGACCATGTCTTCCTAACCTTCAATTATGAAGCCTTCAGGTTGACGCATGTAGACTTCCTCTTGCAAGTCTCCATTAAGAAAGGCGGTTTTGACGTCCATTTGATGTAACTCAAGGTCATAATGAGCCACTAACGCCATGATAATTCTAAGTGAGTCTTTTCTGGACACAGGAGAAAAAGTCTCAGTATAATCAATACCTTCTTTCTGATTGAAACCTTTGGCAACAAGTCTGGCTTTATGTCGTTCAATATTGCCTTTGCAATCGCGCTTGGTCTTAAAAACCCACTTACAACCAACTGCTTTGTGTCCTGGAGGCAATTGAACTACTTCCCATACTTGATTTTCTGCCATAGATTTCAATTCATCCTTCATGGCATCGATCCATTTATTAGAATTAACATCTTTAATGGCTTGTGAATAAGAAACCGGGTCTTTCATTGTCCCATCTTCAGATTCTACTTGGTAAAGCATATAATCATTGGAAATAGCAGATCTCTTTTGTCTTTGAGACCTTCTTAATGCCGGTTCCGCTGGTGTTGCATCCATAGGTTCATTGGCAATAATCTCATTATGGAGTTGTGGATCATTCATTGGGTGTTCCTCATTGTTGAATGGTTCAACAATGGGAGGGTTCCCATCTTTCGAAATAGAGGGTAAAGGAACATGTACCCTTAATTCTTGAATGATCACATCTTGAACTTTATTACTCCCATCGATTTCGCCATTCTCGTAGAATCTGGCATTACCGGTGTCAACAATTCTCGTACTATGGTTAGGACAATAAATCCTATATCCTTTGGACTTATCTGGGTAACCTATGAAGTAACCACTGATCGTCTTAAAGTCCAATTTCTTTTCTTGTGGATTGTAGATTCTAGCTTCAACTGGGCAACCCCAAACTTGGAGATGTCTTAAACTAGGTTTCCATCCTTTCCACAGTTCAAAAGGTGTCTTTGGAGCGCCTTACTAGGAACCCTGTTCAAGATGTAAGCAATTGTGCGTAGAGCATCCATCCATAATGATATAGGTAAATTGGCATGACTCATCATGGATCTAACCATTTCCATATATGTACGATTTTGCCTTTCAGCTACACCATTTTGCCATGGAGATCCAGGCGTTGTGTATTGGGCAACAATTCCAAGCTTTTGGAGAAGTTTTGCAAAGGTCCAGGATGTTGTCCTGTTTCATCATACCTTCAGTAAAATTCACCACCTCTATCGACCTTATGATTTTCACTTTTCTATCTAGTTGTCTTTCGACTTCGATAATGAACACTTGTACAGACATCCATCGATCGAGATTTATCATGCAACAAGTATAGATAACAGTAACGTGAGTAATCATCAATAAAGGTAATGAAATACTTCTCTCCCCCAAAAGTTGAAACGTCAAAAGGTCCGCAAATATCTGTATGTATTATTTCAAGAAGCTGGGTACTTCTTGTGGCTCCTTTCTTTGTGTGTTTTGTTGTTTTTCCTTTAATACAATCCACACAAGCTTTATGATTAGTAAAATCTAGATCCGGAAGGACACCATCTTTTACTAATCTTTTGATCCTTTCACTGGATATGTGACCCAGCCTTTTATGCCACAAGAAATAGGAGTCATTTTTAGACGACTTACGCTTGCTTCTACATTAGAATGCAGGGTAAGATGGGTTTCAGCAAATTGTTTAAGATGGAACTTGTATAAACCATCAATTAAAATCCCCGAACCAATAGGTTCAAAATTCTTAAACAAACTGAATTTACCATTTCCAACTTGAAACGAATAACCAATTTTATCAAGTGCACTTACGGAAACTAAATTACGGAAATAGAGCGGAACATAAAGAGTTTGACATAAGTCTAGCGAAAACCGCTATCTAAAACAAGGCGAAAGGTTCCAATAGCTTCCACTGGAGCTTTGTCTTGATTTCCCATAAATAAGCAGTTCTCACTTGGGTTTATGGTTTGGGTCGGAAGGAATCCCTGCATTATGTTAGAAACATGAACGTTAGCACCAGTGTCAATCCACCAAGTATTGGGAGAAACATAAGTAAGATTTGATTCGAATTAACTTACGAAACCCATAGGGTTACCTTTCTTTTCGAACCATTCTCGTCGTTTAGTGCGATCTTTTGCAAAATGTCCAGGTTTCTTGCAAAATTTGCACAAGTCTTCCTTCTTTTCTTCTTGGGTGGTTGATTGGCCTCATTAGATCCGGGTGGTGCCCTTTTACGGCCTAAATTGTGCTTTGTCCCGACTTTATGTCCGACTCTTTGAACAAAATGAGCCACTTTAATGCCTTGTTGAGTCAGTCGTGCCTCTTCTTGAACCAGCTTATTAGCCAATTCATTCACTGCCTACTTGTCCTTAATAGTGTTGTAGTGAATTTGGAATGGCCTGCATCTTGAGGAGGTAAAGCTGTTCAGGATAAATTGGACGAGAAAAGAATCATCCACAGTCATTCCCAAATTTCTCAACTTAGCTGCGAGGTTGGTCATCTCAATAACATGTTCATGCATTGAGTGAGTACCATCAAACTTTATGGTTGTAAGATCTGCCATTAGTTTCCCAGCAAGGGACTTGTCTGCAGTCTTAAACCTTTCCTCTATGGCTTTCATGTAATCCTTAGCATTCTCGGGTTTAGGAAGGAGGTTTTGATGTTCTTGGCTATGGTCATTCGCGAGGAACATGATGCTTAGTCTGTCGGATCTCTCCCAAGCATTAAGGAGAGTCTTTTCCTCAAGGGTACTTTTGTCGAGTAAGTGGATCGGCTTATCTTTGAGGAGGGCCGGATCCAAATCAAGTACTCTAAGGTGAACTCAACTTGCTCCTTCCATTCAGAGAAGTTGGTTCCAGTAAGTATAGGGACAGAAGAAGCATGCGAGTTGAGGTGAGTGGGTAGGCTAACTGCAATATAAATAGAGATACAATAATTTAATAAGGCTTTAACTTAAAAGACAACACTTGAGTAATAAAATGAAACTTAAGTGCTCCTGTGGGTAGTCACCAGAGTTTTTAATACATTATACCATTTAAAGTGAAGTATTTTTAGGTGAGTGTAATTACAAAGATGGGCAATAAAATGAAACTTAGGTGCTCCTGTGGGCAGTCACCAGAGTTTTAATACATTAGACCATCTAAAATCGATTATATTTTAGGTGAGTGTAATTACAAATGAGGGCGAGCGAAGCGAGCCCCTCTTAACTGGGGTCGAGCTAAGATAGGTTTTTCTTTTATAGGTTTCTAAAATAGGTTTTTCTTTATTCCCTATTTAATACGACATAATGCATCAAGAAACATAATAATAATAAAAAAAAATAGAAAGCAACATCAGAAACATAATCAGGAAAATTAGATCCAACTATATGGCCTTGTTCCTGTCTTCATCTTCAAGCCTCAAAACGACTCCGTTTTAGGTCGAACCAGCCACCAATTAGTCCGCCACCACTTTTGTTACGGCGAACTTATTGACATCTATTACATCGAATATTTTCGAATAATACTCACGCAGGAGCTTTGTACGTAATCAAAATTTAAACTTTAAATAAATCACGATCAAACAGTCGTGCCCCAAAAAAAAAATAATAATAAAAATAAAAATAATGCGGAAAATAAATAACATTCATTCAGGCCATAATAGTTGGATCATTATGTATCTGCAAAACAGAGTTAGGATATAGGTATCTACCGATTATGGCGATATAAGGTTATTCTACTTCATGGACAATCATGCGTTCATAAATCATGCTCTGATACCACATGTTAATTCGTTTTTCACATAAACCCTAAGATCTTGAACTGCATGATAATCACAATAAGATTTTGATTTGAGAAGGATTAAGGATTACCTCCGTTCATCTTTGCACGAGGAGATTCTTGATCCTGGTGCCAGATCTCGATCTTGTCGGTGTTGAACTTTGGTTGAAGAAAGGCTTTAGTGAAGGGTTTCGGTTTCTCTCTCCTCGCCTATAAACCCTAATGTGTTGAAATCATGACGGCTTTTGTGATGGACAAAAGTCTATATTTATAGGTGGAGAGAGGACCGAAAACCAATTAGGGTTTTCTTTAATTCAATCTCAACCGTCCATCAAGGTAGTGATTGATATGGAATATAACTCCTTAATTAAAACCGATAATGTAGAAAATAGAATGTATCCTATGAAAACGAAATTCCTATAATGACCACAATTTCGGGAAAGGGAAGGACTTAAAAGTAATTTCCTTACAGTTTGATGTGTCTGACTGAGTCCTCCCCCCTTTTCGGTTAACTCCAGATAATAAAGATTATCTCATCTAACACCATAACCAAGAATTTTCTGGGTCAGAATGTCCAGAAACACATAAAAGAAAGACCAAAATGTTACAGTGCATGAAAGGGTAGAAGTAATTTGGTTAACCGATAGGAGGTTGTATTCGAGTGATGGAACAACAAGAACGGTATCCAGGGTGAGGGAATCATTCAAGATGACAGATCCTGCTCCGGTAATCGGAGACGTACTACCATTAGCGAAACAAATAATTGACTGAGAGGAAGGTTTTAAGGAATTCAGGTTACCAGGGTCTTTAGTCATATGTTCGGATGCATTTGTATCAATAATCCAAGAACTATTCTTAGTAATAACATAGAGTGCACAAGTTTTACCAAGTATACCTAGATGAGCCACAGTCACGGTGGGTTGTGCTAGGTCTGATTCCGTTAGATGGACCCGAGGTTTTTGGATATTTTTCCGAGGTTTTTTCGTAAAGTCCCACCAGTCCGGGTAGCCAATAAGTCCATAACACCTCTGTTTTGAATGTCCCGTTTCACCACAATGAGAACAAAACAGTCCACCGGTATTTTTGTATTTTTGGTCAACCCGGTCAGCTATAAAAGGCAAAATATTTTGCCGTAATTTTTCATCTCTTTCTCCCCGCGCAGGCCCTCCTCCCTGTCTCTCCTTCCCGAGCTCTCCTCCCGGCCGATGATACCTCGTCACCATCATCGATCACTCGGGAAAACCTGGGGGGCTGTCATTTCCAACCATGATTGTCTTTTGGGAGTGTTCTCTTCGAACACATGCATATGCTCCCTCAAGATCGAGTTGTGGGTCCTTTCAAAGGATCTCTACACGGATTTGCTTAAACTCAAGGTCAAGACCACTGAGGAAAATGTGGATCCTGAGTTGAGCCATGGCCGAGTGGTGGTGAAGGACGACGTCGACTGTCCTTGCCTGAGGTGCAGTCCAGCCGTCGATTTCTTGGAAGATTGCGACGAGTTCGGTATAATAAATGGACAGTGGCCTTCCATTTTGAAGGGTATTAAACGAGCGTTGATTCAGTTCAAAGAGGCGAGTTGCATCGGAGCCGTCATAAAAGGTTTGCCCGACAACGTCGCAAATCTCCTTGGCCGTTGGGAGGCAGATGAACCTCTCCATCGGGGATGGGGTCATGGAGTCAATTAGCCAACATTTGATGTGATGGTTCTCAGTAACCCAAGATTCCAGTCGTGAGTCGCCTGATTCAAGCTTCGCAATGTCTCCGGTAAGGTATCCCAACTGGTTTCGAGCTCTGATTCTCATTTCGATGAATTTTGACCATAACCTAAAATTGGTTTCATTTAGGATAATGTTTGATGGGAATGCCGAGTTGTCTGAGGACGGGGTCATGGAGGTAGTGGATTCGTGGAATTAATTTCCATTTTTGTTGTGGTTTGGTTTTTGTGAAATCTAGGTTTGAAAGTTGTTTGGGTTTATTATTGTGTTTCGATTTGATTCTTGGGGATAGTATTCTGGAAATAAAACGATTGAAACAGTGGGGGTGTCGAAATGGGATTCAATTTCTAGGGTTCTGGGGAAAAAAAATTGGGTGTTTGGTTGTTGGGAAAATCTGGGTTTCAGGAAAAAATTTGGGTGTTTGGTTGCTGGGAAAAACTGGGTTTCTAGGGTAAAATATGGATGTTTGGTTGCTGGGAAAATAGTGGGTGTTTGGTTGCTGGGAAAACTGTAGGTGTTTTTCTAGGTTATGTGTGTGGAACTTCTGATTTGAACAATGAGTGTTCAATGAACAATAATTCAGACACTATAGCCCTTGAAAAAAAAATACAATTCGATTCGAAAAAAAACTTTAAATCTGCTCTGATACCATGTAAAATTTCAAAAGTATTTTTCTATTCATTATTTCTCTTAGCAGTGATGAGACATATATATATATTGTCTACTTCTACTACAATACAAAAAACATGCAATTCTTAATAATACTACGATAATACTACGAGACAAGAGTTTGTTATAATAGATTTTGTTGTACAACTCTGTTTTTTTCTATCTTACTTTACAGCTGGATTTCAACATGAATGGATTAAAGGTGAACGGACTAAGGATTGACGACTAGATTCGAGGAGTAGCTTAGCTTTGCCGAGTTGACAAGCTGAGCCAAAATCAAAATTACTGGAATGACTCTTGATAGGGATTTTATTTGAACGACACAAGGTATCTGCTCTCTAAAGTATTTTAGGCTCACGTTCTTCGGCTTTTAGAAGGACGTTCATTGACTTTCTTAAATTCAAGAGGTATTTATTCAAGATTTTGGGAAGGAGTTGCCATGTTTAATGTAGTAGCTACAACAAATGCACTGTTGTTTAGACGATTGGCATCTGGTTTCTTGAAGAAGATAAAAAAAGAGCCTAAATTACCTTGTTTTCAAATCTCTACTCTTAAAATTTGATTCAAGAGGAGTAAGACTAAATAAATATCATCACTATTAATTTAAAAATTAGTATTGTAAATTAATCAAAATAAATTTTATCCACATATGTTTATATATTTAAGAATGTTTGGGATTCAAAATATTTGCAGTGCGAGGGGCTGCCTTAATAGATTTTTTTCAAGTTATAGAGTTTATTTCTTTGGATTAGCGAACTAGAAATTCATGAGGTTGTATAAATTTGTAAATTAAATTAGGTTTTCAATTTATTTTTATTTTTTTCGAAGTTTAGAAGTGACATGATACCTACTAATTAGCTTATATTGCTTGCCCGCCCTTCTTTTATTAAGATGCAAGGACTGCTGGCGTTTTTCATTGGTATAGTGGTTAAGAAAATATGCTCTCTTTTTTTAACTTTTTAAATTCATTAAAATCAATATTAAAAAAATTCTTTGAATATACCATTGAGAGAGATGATTCATAAAATTATTTCTCTAAAAAAACATTATTCTCAATAAATGCATAAACAAACTCAAAATTACCCTACCCTACCGTCAAACCCCCCACACACAAAAAAAAAAAGACCCAAGTTGTCAAACAAAATCACTATAAAAAAAACTCTAAAAAATATCTTATTTCAGGTTCTAAACATTAAGAAAATGCAATATTTAACCAGACGTCTTAATCTTGAAAAAGAAAATATCTGACCTCGCTAATCCCAGCAATTGTAACAGTTCAAGATGGATTTAGAAGAACTTGATGATATCTCGGGGTTAATTGTAACAGTTCACCATATTCCTACAATCACTCAGTAAATAATAATCATGCGAGGAGATAACATTACAAGTTTGGTGTCATGTCTACACCACAACATAAACATTTTATATAAAAATTAAGAACCAGGGTACTGCTATATTCAGGGATTAATATGGAACATAGCAGATACTTCAGTTTAACAAATTAATACCATCCTCAATCATATTTTTTTAATGCACATGAAAAAAAGTGTGGATACTCCCTCTTAAAACAGGGTATAACACAAATTTCACTCCGCATACCACCCCAGGTCACGAACAGTTACAGATGGACCCAATAAGAATTTTAGGATGATATGAGATGAACGAATCCTAGAACTATAACGGTCAGCTTTGATAAAATCCAAACTACAAGCTATGCAAAACACGAAGAAACTTCTGTTGCTAATTGGTTAGGTTATGCTCCTTGAAAGTCGCATGAAAACAGGGTACCTAGATCCTAGAGACCGCCCTCGAGAAGCTATGTTTGTCCAGTCTGTTGTGTATCATTGCTCATATGTTGGTCATTCCTGCCAGCCCTAATATCTTCTTGTCCAGAAACTTTGGCGAGCCTCTCCTGCAATAAAAGACCAAAACTTATGAGAGGACCATTTTATAAATGCGCGGTTTCTTGTTTCTGAGGTGGCTAGTGGCTGTCTCAAAGCCATTCAAAATTGATCTGAAACTAGTGATGAAATGACTCCAATCCCCAAGTGTCATTTCTCATTTGTAAAAGGTGCTCATCATCAGCACCCAACAGCGTACTTGTCTCAAGTACAGATAGATAGCATTTTTGGTCCAATATTTGTAATTCTTCATGGAAAAATTCCCACAAGGTCCACTTAATTCTGTCCACTCAACCCAAATAACTTCCTTCTATTTTTATGTGTGAAATCGAAGTGCCCATATCCAATTATTCATGAATTGTAGCTATGGTTGTGAAGTCTCTTGTCAGAGACCACGCTTTGCAATATGTTCACTCCATTATATGTCACGTGCAGGATATAAAGGTGATGGCTGATAAGATAAAAGACGCCAAAGTTCAGCAAATCAAATCAAAGATTAAAAAATCACCTTGAGAGAGGTGTTCTCTGCAAGAAGTTGCTCATACTCGCTCTTGATTTGGTTTACTTCTGATCTAAGACTGGCATTTTCTTCTTTCAAGGCTTCAGCACGTTGGGCCAGTTCATCACATTCAGCCTGACTCAAAAGCATGCATGCAACCCAATGAATTGATATAGAGGCATGGCGCATGGCATAGCCAGACTAAATTATCAGATATCAAGGCCCACTTCAATACCTGTTTACGCAACCTGGAGCGGCGAGCGGATTCTCTGTTTGACTGCTTCCTTCTCTGCCTCTTAAGCTCTCTTTCATCCTAAAGCCAGAAAAACAAGAGGTGCAGGCTCATTTCAGATTATAGAATAATAGAAAATACAGAAGTATAACAAAAAAACTGCTGGCTTCTAACAAAATAATCCACGTCATTCAACTTGGGTCTGATTCGGAACCTCTGACAAAGATTAGAATTAATTAGTTTTAGTCTATATCCATTAACTATGTATAATAATCGATAATTCAAACCTCACCTCAAAAAAGCTGCAAACATGAAAAGAAACTAAATTCATTGTATAATTTGAGACAACTCAATGCATGCAAACATTAGAAGAGCTCACTTGGAATGACACGCTGTATCACGATATAAGAGATAATTAAGAACACTATATGAATGAAAATGGAAAATGCATGATTTCACTAAGGTATGGCCTCAGAAAAACAGTGGACAGTTAAAAAATTAGACCATCTCGACATCCATCTACACCAGGAATTTTGCTTCCCTGTGCTGAGAGTATCTCACTTACAGATATTCCAATAAAATTAGTCTTAAACAGCAAGGAAGATGTTAGTTAATGCTACAGTAAATAAGCAGAAGCCAGGTAAATAGATTGGCAGGTGCATCAAAAAAACAAAACTCAAATAGGTAGGTGCAAACTTTGATGTAAAGTGTTTCCACCCATTTGAAACCAACAATTTGAAGACTAAAATTAACCTGTAGCCAAATCTGTGATTGAGCACCATCCCGTGATCCAGTGGAAACTACCCCTCCAACTGGAGCAGAAGGAACTTTCCCATGAATTGCAGGAGCATTAGATGAAGCAGGGGCTCCCCAGTAATCCATTCCAATATTTAAGTTGGTTGTGGGACCAGGTAAAGCTCCTGAAGCACTGGCAGCAGATATCGGCACGATAGCCATTGTTTGGTTCATGATTGTACTGGTTGCACCGTGTCCTCCATTCTGAGCACCATGTGCTGAACCACCATTCTGAGACGTGTCTGTTGTAATAAACTTCTTTATCAATAAACATGCAACACTCTGAGTGATGACTTCGTTATAAAAATATATAATCATTATCAAACCTTCCAGAGAATCTTGCCTGCCACCTGACTTCATTTGTGAGTCCTGCAAAAGTAAACAAAAATGAAGTGTGAAAATGCTATTATAAGAATCATACAAACAAAGTAAAAGGTTCCCATAACATAAGAAAACTTGTCCATTTGATGATGAATGGCAGGTGTAAGAATATTTATTTGGGTTAAGCAGAATGCAGTGATGGTAGCCATAAAAATTCTGTTTGGTATAATGGATTAGAATGCGCCTACATTTAAGAGAACATATGGAGCTTTTCTTGAGCAAAGTGGAGCTAGAAAACCAAAATGCTTGAAACTTGAGCAGGGTCTCACTGGACAAAGCATTACAAGCCAAGGCAATTCGGGACGAATAGCATGCTACTTTTAGAATGTGCCTATATTTAAGAAACTTAGTGAAGTTCTTCTCAAGGAGTAATGCTTCACTACCCAACACAGTCCCCCCACCCCACCCCCACCAATATCATTAACCATTAGAAGCAAACCATGACCACTGCTAAATGCAACAGAGTCCACAGAATCCAAATGACTTGCCAGAGGTTAATTTCATAAGAACCTTTGTCAATAAGAGAAACCATCACAGGGGAAGCCATAACTAATACTACAGACTCAAATTAGGTAATCTTGATATTCAAATAAATTCATGGTTACCGCTGAAACAAAATGTCCACAACTATCCCTCACACGTAACGGCCCTAGTGAGTGAGTAAACATTCACTAGTTTTAAGACAGCAGTCTTTCTTTCTTTTTTTCCCTTTTAGTCATCTGGTAGTTAGCATTTCATATACCTACACAGCAATTTTCACTGCACATCACACTGAATGAGAGAAGTTCATTTGTTAGTGGAACTAACAAGGGTGCAAAGCAACCAGAACAAGATTACTCATGTGTTCAGCGTGGCAAATCAATCATAAGATCAGCATGCAAAAAGAATTATCTGATGTCAATACTGGCTTCTACACAGATTAACTGTACCCACAACATTTGGCACCATGAATAATTGTCCCTAAAGACATGTGATCATCAGCAAAATAGATGTTTTCCTACATGAGAGAAGAAAAAAATAACAGGTGATGGTAATCACCATTCCATCATTGTGACTATTATGATCACAAATTCCATGCTGAAAAATAATGCCACTGTGTTGTTAGTGCCAATAGTGCTCCACAATTACATGAGGATCAAAACCATGGTACTAGAGGATCAAAACTGTGGTGTTGCGTCAAAGCATTAATACTGTCATGCAGCCAGCCCAAAACACTTGTCCAGTCATCCAGGTAAAGCTAAATAATTAAGATGGGGGGCATAAGTTAATTAGCCACAAAACCAACAATTAAGTGGCTGGTGCAAAAAGAATAGCATCAAGCATGCAATCAATCATGTGAAGCATTTAATAAAACTAAGATAAACAAATAAAAACTGATCTCAGTGCACTTACACTCTGAGAATTTGCATCGCTTCCTTCGCTTGAGCCTTCACTGCCACTCTCAGCACTACATATCAAGATTAATTCCAAGGTCAGATTGTTAGGAAAAATTTCATGGCAGTCATAAAAAAGTCAATGCAATGAGTGGATACCAAAGGGACAGCCTATCTACAATTTGTTATGATAAGGTCATAGCAGTCAAAAATTTTCAGACATGTGAGCCTAGCATGTTCTTTCATCCATCCAACAAAACCAAACATCAAAAAACAGCAAGTCCAGACCACAAAGCAGGGCTCAATAACAATTGTCCCAACAAACACAAGGCAAAATTCATCGGCAATATAAGTCACAGCCATGCATGTTATTCACACGTCCATCATTACCTCTTGGAATAAACTCCATTGGCAGGCACTCCTGTTGTTTTACCATGCTCATTGTTCTTCCCAGTGATCATGTTTAAACTGCCCAAACTTCCTTTCGATCTTTTAATAGGCAATTTTTCCTTAACATCAGATGGCCTACCATCTGCTTCCATGCTCCCAGGAGTGTTTCCCTGCACCAAACATTCAAACTTGAAAGTTATTATTTATGTTGGCCTACAGACAAAGGCATGCCCTGTCATTTGCAATTATTCCAAAAGATACTTAGTATAGGAAACTCACAGAAACCTCGGCGATACCATTTGGAGAAGGCATCGCAAAAGGACTAAAAGGATAAGAACCCTGCATTAATTCAGAAGAAAATTAAAGTTTGCTGATTTGATGGTGTCAATTTGAGAGCAGAAATCTTAAGTACAGTGAAAACAAATTACCGGAGGAATGGATGGATGAGCATATACACCATGCGGGTACATTGCAACATATGGATGTGGTGGGGTACCATAGGGAGGCATAATGTGCTGCAATTTAAAACTCACATGAGAACTGTGATAATTTCCAGCCAAAAGGTGAAATTACAGAATTTGAAGGGTGTTTAAATTTCTCATGAGATTTAAATGCACTTGAAAAAGACATGATGAAATTAACAAGCAAACTACCCACAGCAGCTTCATTTGATTAGATGATAAATATTTTTATGTGATTCAAAGACAGCCTATAACATCAAAGCACTTGCTAAATAATGGCATTTCATTATAAAGCATGCTGCCCATGAGTTGCAACTAAACATTAACACAGCTAATTTTGGCCAAGCTATATATGACAATTTCAAGCCTGCATTCAAATAAAAAATGGAGCTTCAAGAAAGCCAGCTAAAGGTCCTCTGTAAGCAAAGCCCAGCTGCTTTCATAACTGCTAGAGGAAGTCGCTGAAGACCCTCATAAGAAAAGCGGATTTTTAGTGAGAAGCACGCATTGTATGACAAAACATGAGGGTTTATGGAGCAGGTTGTCCAACCAACCAAAGCCTTCTATTTCCAAAAAAAAAAAAAACATTGACCATGCTACTTGAAAAGACCAGTGGAGCAAGCAGTCTCAAGGTTGTCAAGACATTCAAGGACACGATAGGTGTTCGTTTGACCTGTAAACTCATTTACCTTCCAAATGGACAGATGCCTGACATGACTCACTCCATCTCTAGGCTAAGATAATTGGAAAATTAATTACACTTATATCTATGTCCTATCTGATTACTTTTTTTTTTTCTTACAATGCCCAAATTTAGTGGTTCTAAAGTTTTTGTACATGAATAAGTGCACTTTTGTACGTGTGGTAAAAATTGTTTTTTAAAATGTTTTTTGCTTGCAAAATGCATTAATATAATTTATTTATTTATTGACATTAGCACATAAAAAAGATCATAAAACACTAAAGATATTATTTTGAAGCTTTAAAAAAATCAAAGTTTGGGAAAAGTGTGGTCCAACCATTCTCCCAAACAGCCCATAAGTCTTAATAGCAACCAATGCATACTGCTTAGAAAATGTCAACACGAAATAATTAGTACCTGAACCCCCCACATATATGGATGAGCTTGGGGACTTGATGCCAAGAACCCAGGTGGAGGTATAGGAGAATATGCCTGTTGAAAAAACAACCAAGCTGTGTAATAAGCCTGATACAATATGAAACCAGAATTTTGAAAAAGTAACCAAGAGAAAGGTCTTCATTAACAGAACCTGAAACCCAGACCAGTCCGGATTTACAGTTGTGGCACTGGCAGTTGAAGGCTGCTCCTGAGAAGCACAAAAAAAAAACACTTTGTTCAGCCACAGAATGAAAAACATACGAGAGAAGTTTAATTTCTATGACAAACAAAGAACGAATTCAACAAAACACACAAGAAAACCTGTGTAGGAGCAGCAGATGGTGGCTTGGCCTCCTTTTCCTTCCCATTTTTATCCATATCACTGCTAACCATTATTATATATAACCCTCCAACAATTCCTTAAACAATCCTGCAATATAACCACCATCATTCACGCCATCACAAACCCATTAATTGACGACACCCCATTACAATTTACACGAAAATTACTAAAGAAAAAAATAAAGCATAAGTAACATGAGATTTGCGCCTTCATATTATGTTTTTAAATTCAAGGCTACAGAAGAGAAACAGTAACAGTATATCGAATACAGCAAAGATTCAAACTTTCAATTGATTATGACTTCTAATAAACAAGCAGATTACCAATTTACAAGGCATGCATTAAGCATAGTTAGCTTCATATCCAAAACAGCAAAACTATGATTCATTTCAAGAAACCCTAGATTATGAACTAATCATTTATTGAAATAATAGAAAATGAGACAGATACATAAACTGTATCAATTAACAGAATCCGAAACAAATTTCGGGCAATGGCAATCTGTAAATAAAAAATGATCAATCAAAACCACGGGGGGAAAACGCGGTCTTGTAATTCAGCTAAATCAAGCAACTTATGTAAATACAAAAGGCTAATTTAATTACCACTAGTTGAAATCCTAGAAATCGAGCTCAAAATCGAAACTTGATCCACTTAGCTGATCACAGGAAATAAAATACGCGTGAGCTGGTTTCAGTGAAGGACACAGATGGCAATTTGAAAATGACCGGCGCAGAGACTGGGAAAGAGAATAATCTGTTCGGTTTTTAATAAAGAAATAAATTTATGCGAGTTTTAGAGAGAGCGAGGGGGTGAGGGGGAGTTGAAATCAGACAATTAGGGTTCGTTGTTGGGTATTTTTTGGGTGCTGGTGTTGGGGGTTCACGGACCAGAAGCTGCGTGTGTCGTCGTGCTATAGTCGCTGTTTCAGAGGAAAAAACACACCAGTAATTCTTTTTCTATCTTTCACTGCGTGCAGCAAAAACTCCCTTCTTAGTTTTTATTAATTCAAGTGTAAATAAAAAGCAAGTGGGCGTGGCTATTTTTAAAAATAAAATGCATGTTAAAAGCTTGATTAACGTCTTTAATCCACCATTATAGGTGTTAATAAATACTAAAAATATAATTGATAATAATCAAAAATAAAATAAAATAAAATCAAGAACCAAGATTTTGAAGAGGAAAATACACAAAAAGCCGCCGCCATGAAGCAGCGCGTGTGGCTTTCTCCCACCTCCATTAATGGCCGGGACTCCCTCCCCAAATAACCGTTTTTTTTTAATCCCGTCGCTACTCCTTACTCTTTTCTCCGAGCTAAGGCGCCTGCCAAAAATAAAAGATTACTGCTGCTGCTGTCTATGATTGATGTGTTATTTTATATTTCTTACGGTGATCACGCGGTGGGGAGTGGTTGATGTATTTTGATTGGGATGGACGGTGATTAAGGGGAAATTCTCCCTCTAGTTTTATTTATTTTTAATTAATGCTTCAGAATTTGAAAGGGTAAACATAATCTATGGTTACTGTGCATATCATCATATTTAATTCCTTAAGAAAAGGTTTATCTTTTTTTCGGGAGCATTTATTTATATTCTAAATAGGATTTATCTTTTTTGTTATTCACGAGAACATAAACCCTTGCAACCAATCACTTCCTGTGGTTTGTTAGGACTCTTGGTCAACTTCCTCCTAATTCCCCAGTCAATAAAGACTATAATTTGTTTAGAGAACAAGTTTTTCTTATATATTTTTTCTTCTTTATACTTGTTATTTTTATCATTTCACATTGTAACATAAAACTAAAAGAGATCAAGAAAATATTGTGGACTGTGAGTAAAAACATTATGGATTGTGATAGTACATTTTTGGGCCGGTCTGATTTTCGGTTCAGTTTGTTTGTCGGTTTGTCGATTTTTTATCATTATTTGTACAATACATTAACGTTTTTAGCTCTCGAAAAAAACAAAAAACTGCTTATAGGTGGAGGGGCTCTCCGGTAATTGCACATTTTCAGTTCGGTCCGCCTACCTTTTTATTTTTTTATATTTTTTTGAAAATGACTAAATACAGATATAACTCCTAGTAAGACAAAATTGATGACTTGAGCACAAGGGTAGGCTAGTAATTGACCATAAATTTTTTAAAGAAAATTCAAAATACTGTCGGCGTGCGTGTCACGCGCGGACGATTGTATTCCGCCTCACACTCTGTTAAGGCGACGCGTGCAATCGATGTTATACTTTATTTGATTTTTTCAATTTTTTTATTTGATTGAAATTGATAATATATATGGTTTTGTTTTCGGCCCTTATACTTTTATTTTTTTTAATTCCTGTAGTTTTTTATACCTCTTAAATAGTTCATATATTATTTTCCATGTTTATATGTGTGTGCCTTTAGTTTTGATTTCTAATTTTTATTATATTTGTTTTTCTGAGATAATATTTTTTTCAAAAATTTGTTCTTAAATTTTAGTTTGTGTTAATGATCATTTGAAAAATGACATTTCTTATATTTTTTTCCTTTGTTTTTTCTTTTGGTGTTTCTATTATATTTTTTTTATTTTCACTTCAAATGATTTGTTTAGCCAATAATTTTTATTTTTATTATTTTTATTTTGTTTGCTCTTTTGTTAAAGTTTTTGTATTTTTTATTGAATTTATTTTCCCATTATTCACACAATAATAATAATAATAATAATAATAATAATAATTTTAGTTTTTTTCTTGCTTTCTCTTTTATTAATGTTTTCGATTTTTTTCTCCTCGAAATAATATAATAATTTTTATTGTTTTAGCAATAATAGTAATGATATTTTTAGATGTTAAGCCTTCGATGTTATTGTTGTTATAATAAAGTGTGTTGATGTGTTTCAATATATCAAATCTTGCATATATAGATGTTATATTTTATATTTAAACTAGCAAAAATTATTAATTATTTTAATCCTAATAATTATAAAAAATATTCACTTTACCCGTAACGTAATGTGGGCAATTAACTAGTCTTATCTATTGACCATCATTGTTTTTTTTTTCTTATCTTTATTTTCTCATCTTGTTTTTTTTCTTAAGATTTTCTCTTTTTCCTCTACATGTTTTTTTGGAAAATATATATTATTTTTTACACTTTTGAGTATTTATCATTTTACATGTGGTCTATTTATAATATTCGTTTTGTTTTTATCTCCATTCCCTAGCAATTTATGCTTTAATTTTTTTCCTTACAGTTTCTTTTTGAAAAATTACCACAGAGACTAAAAAAAGTAATGTTTTACACAATATTATCCCATTTTCTACCATGTTAAAAATTAACTTGAAATCCTACATGTTTAAATTAACTGATATTTATTATATGTAAGCATCATTGTTTTTTTTACAGGTATAATCTTTACCTCATGTCAACAAATATGTTAGCAGCACTTGTATATTAATTATTCTGTGTTGAAAAAGAATATTTGACCTGCACTTAGACGAGTTGACTATACATATTAATATTTTTTTAATATTTTTTTGGCACAAATAATTATTAATTTATTTAATTAAATGTAAACATTTACTTTTCAATTTATAATTAATATTTTTTTAATAAAAAAACACATTTAAAAAGTTTATATATTTATTTTTTTATATTTTTTTATCTAACTCACAACAAATGGACTAGTTTAGAGCCTATTTGGGAAAGTGGTTGTACCGCTGTTTTCTTAAATTTTGATTTTTTTATTTTAAATATTTTTTTTATATTTTTAAGTCATTTTGATGTGCTGATATTAAAAATAATTTATTAAAAATAAAAAAAAATATTATTTTAATATATTTTTAAATAAAAAATATTTAAAAAAAATAACCTAAACCATGATTCCAAGATATAAGGGCGAAATTGCAGTTCACTATTTTTTTTTTTAATTTATACACTTGGACCAAAATCTCCCGCTCTGTGTGACTGCTTATACATTGCATTTTTATTTGTATTTGAGTGTGTTTGATATAAAACAAAATTAAATTGATATTATTTTAAAGTATTTTTTTTAATATCAATTTCAAAAATCACTCAATTTCCAGACACCAAACACAAACGGCGGCGGCAGCTTCTGCTCAATTAAAATCTATCCTCTCCATAGAAACATCATCAATATAAAATCCGTAATCAGTATCATAATCTTCCACAATCAAACATCACAATGGGTTATGAAGACAACCCGTACTCTCTCTCTCTCAAATCTTGTATTCCATTAATTTTCTTTTCGATCAGGCTATCTAAAAAAACCAGGGTTTTTTTTTTCTCTTGCAAATTTTCAATCCCTGTCTTCTCCGTTCAGCTAACCGATTGAAATTAGGGTTTTTCATATGCTAAAATCGATACTTTCTTGTCAGGTACCGCGATGAGGACGGAGAACCGTTGATGGACTACGACGAGATGCAATCTGATGGCGGAGGCCAATCACCGGAACCACACCAGAATCATATCTTAGACGAATTAGAGGATGATATTGACAATTGGGAGAGGGGGAGGTCACAAACTCCTGTGTACGACACGGATAAAGTAGGAAAACCTAGAAAAAGATTGGTTAAAAAAGGAGGCGATTCAGGGAGAGAGAGTGGTAGTGGTAGTTATGTGCCGCCAGAGTTGGTTGATGACTATGAGGAGGATTATGTAGGGTTTGAGAGGGAAGAATCGGTTGGCGAAGGGAAGAATACCAAGAGATTTGCGAAGGATAAGGAGAGGACGAAGTTTAGCAAAGCGGAAAATAAATTTGGAGGGAAAGGAGGGAGTGGATCGAAATTAGGGTTGAAGAAAGGAATGGAGACGAAGTTGGTGGCTGGAAAGGATGATGGCGAAGTCAAAGAGATGTGGGATACTATTGCTGGTGACGATTCTGAGGTTTTGTTTTGACTTGGTTTCCTTTTTTCTATTTATTTTTTGTTTTTCTTTGGTGCTTTGATGTGTATAGTTTTGAATTGATTGAGTTTTTTTCCTTCTAGGTTGGTAATTGTTAATTGCTTGAATCAGCATTCTATTGGACATTTCCATTCTGATTCATAATACTAAATTTTGTTGGTATGGGATTTAGATTAGGCTGCCCTTTGATGTTCGTTCATGAAAGTAATTGATAAATATCTGTTACCTGTAGTTAAGTGGATCGGGATTTTGGACTTGATGAATTGATATTTACAAGAGTTGATAAATATCTGTTCATGCAAGAAATTCATGCGAGGGTAAATGTTGAAAATGGGGTTTTCAATTGTTTTTTAATATCCTTTTATAGCTGTTTTATTCAGTTATTTTCTCAGTTTAGGTTTATACCTGGCTGGCTAGATCTGTTTAAATTGTTAGGCAAAATTCTTATCAGCTTCTAGGATACCATTGATATCGCAGTTTAAGTTTGGTCTGGTTGTTTTCTTGACTCTAGATCAATTTTTTTTATGACAGTATTATTAATCTAGCAAGTTTTGCTGTGGGTCTGACTTAATTTTATTATATACTACTCTCCAAAGGTTCAATTATGTAGATAATTAACTTAAACATATTTAATTCCTGTTGTTTAACTATCTCTAAGTCAATGTTATAGAATAAATCTGCTGTTTTAATTGTTGGTTTTTTCCCAAGTAACTATGTTTATAGTTTGGTATTGAATTGCCAACTATTTTCATTTTCCTTTGGAATAGGATGATCAAGAAGGTGCTAGGACTGTAGATGATGACAACTTCATAGATGACAGTGGTGTGGATCCTGCTTATCGGTATGGAAATGACAATGAACCACACTCCCCTACTGATGCTCCTCAGGTTAATAGTCCATCTCTCTTACTGACCCTCAATCATCATAATTGATGAGGCTTCTGGCTTATGCAATTCTTTTCTTTCTTTCTTTCTTTCCTTTTTTATGTGCTATTGCTTTTGATTCACAGTGTGCATTGCTATGTTTGTGTCAGAGTTTGATGCTGCAATATTTGGTCAACTTTCATCTCTATTATATTAACTATGTTTGTTGGTTGATGCGCTGCATATGAAGCTCTCTAGCTTTTATGTTATTTATATGGTTTATTATTCTGTTTTTTCTAGGCAGAGGAAGGTGAAGAGGATGATGAAATCAAGCAGCTCTTCAAGATGGGTAAGAGAAGGAAGAAGAATGAGAAAAGTCCTGCAGAAATTGCATTGTTAGTTGAGAATGTCATGGCTGAGCTTGAGGTCACTGCTGAAGAAGATGCAGACCTCAATAGGCAGGGGAAGCCTGCAGTTAATAAACTCAAGAAGTTGCCTCTTCTTACTGAGGTTCTCTCAAAGTAAGCTGGTTTTAGACTATCTTTTTTTTTTTTTTTGTACCATTGGAATTACAGTTAATTTTTATTGTTTGTCTCCTGGTGCAGGAAGCAGCTCCAACAAGAGTTCATAGATCATGGAGTACTGACGTTATTAAAAAACTGGCTAGAACCCCTTCCAGATGGAAGTCTACCCAATATAAATATCCGTGCTGCAATTTTGAGGATTTTGACCGATGTATGTCGAGGCTTTCCACCGTATTTCCTGGTTTAGTACTGGTTGTTGCTTCTGAACAAGTATTTTTTGGAGCCTGAAACATTTCTTTTCCCATGCAGTTTCCAATTGATCTGGAGCAGTATGATAGAAGAGAACAATTGAAGAAAAGTGGGCTTGGAAAGGTTAGGAATCTCCTTCTGTGGCGGTAACAAATTTTCTGCTTCTTTGGAACCAAACTCATGCTTATTTAATTTACTTTCTGCAGGTTATTATGTTTTTATCAAAATCTGATGAGGAAACCACATCCAACAAAAAACTTGCCAAGGATTTGGTTGATAAATGGGTAATGCATCTGCCTTTCAACTGTTGATTTTTATTTCTTAGATATCTCCCACCTCACCTTAATGTAATTTTAGTCCGAAATCTAGGGCATCTGTTTACTGGAAAATGTTGTTCATGGATAGTCTTGCCCCTTTTCTAGGGCCATTCATTGGAGATTTCTTTTCCTGTTTGGTTATACTACTTGACTTGAAATGCCTGCTTTCTTTTAGATTTGATTCCCTTGTTTGTGTGTTGATCTCAAGTGTTTAATGAAATTAAACAGAACTTGAATAATTTCCCCCCCTTAATGTGTATTATTTTTCTGAGCAAACATCTTTCATTAATTGGAAAATGTGTACAAAGAAGTTTATTTGTAACTATAGTATTGATATATTCTTGCATTTCTGCAATTAATAAATATAGAGTCGGCCAATATTTAATAAGAGTACAAGGTTTGAAGACATGAGAAATGTTGATGATGATCGAGCCTTCAGAAGGCCAACGGCAAGAAGGTATTTCTCTCTTCACTTATTGCCATCAGCTATTACTGTTGGATGTTTCTATCTGCATGTAAGTTTTATGTGTTCATGCTGAATAAACTTTCCCGTGGTAAATTTGTTTGAATTTCAGGCCTGCAAATAATTCTACCGGAATGGAATCTAGAGATGGAGATCTTGATTTAGATATTTCACGGTGAGATGTGACGGAAGACATACTTGATTGCTCCTTTCATATTTTCTGCTGATTTATTTAATCAACATCACAGGCCTGTTTGCTTCTATGCTTTAATTGCCACATGCCATTTTTCTCAATTATATATATCTTCAATTTTCATCAACAAAAAATTCAGGGAACGGCGGAGGTCCAGCCAATCATCAGACAAACAACATGCATCCAGGCCAGAAGCGACACCATTGGATTTTGTGGTGCGTCCCCAATCTAAGATTGATCCTGAAGAAGTTAGGGCCCGTGCTAAACAAGTAGTTCAAGATCAGCGTCGTCTAAAGGTTGGTCTTTCCCATTCAATTATTGGATCAGTTAAGAGTTAACTGAAAGTTGTGTGTTGAGTAAAAGCTTAAAATGAGTGGTGGTGCGACACATGGCATGACCTCAATGTTTCATGGCCTCATTCAGTTGGAACTATTCATAGAACAATGTTTCTTCAGTTTGAGCTAAAATTATCCTGTCATCTAATAGGGTGTTTTGGAGCTATCCCTTAGAGTTGTCATTGTTCTTTGATATTGGTGTGGGTTTTCAATTTCAATCGGTTGCTCCTGGAGTATTGTTGGAGACAAGTTTGATTGATTCTTATCACTCACTCTAGGCTCTAGATATATATGTTACAATAAAAATTCCACAAAATCCATATCAACTAAGAAATTCTCTTCCATCTCATATGCAACTTGAGTTTCTGTTTTGTTTTTGGATGAATGGCTGCTTGGGTTTTGATTTTGATTTTCCTTACATTATGATTCTATGTAATCTTTACTTCCATAAGTAAACTTCCTGGCAAGGTCTATCACCGTTGATATGTTCTTTTGAGATTGCGGTTTTCTTTGGCTTGCATATGCACTTGTGCTTGTGTTTCCAAGATACCCAAATTTCTCAGCTTTGCTGTTTCTAAACTCAAATGTCAATTGATACTGGCAGATGAATAAAAAGTTGCAGCAGCTGAAGGGACCGAAAAAGAGGCAATTGCAAGCTACAAAGCTTAGCGTGGAAGGTCGTGGCATGGTCAAATACTTGTGATGCTAACAGTTTCTGAAATCCATTGGCAACAAAGAACAACACGTAAGCAAACTAATGTGGGGCTGCTTGTTGGCTGGAATGAATGTCGATCTGGTTCTTCAGCTTCATTCGGATGACATTGTTCTGGCAAATTGAAGCCCATACCTGTTAAGTTAAGCCTGCCTGTAATTTCCGTGTCACAAACTTAGTGGTATAGGCTAAAAAAAAGAAAAAATTTCTCGCTTGTAAAGAACATAAACTTTCATTCATGTTACTGTACTTCGGTTAATGTGTCCTATCGCCTTGTGGATTAGATTCACGGGACAAGCTCTGTTTTCTACCGAGCCCGACAAGCATCCTATTTTAGGGTTCATTATTTTGATCCGGCAAACATGTCAGTATCTTTTTCTTACATGTAACATGGCATGGTTGAAGCTTTTGTTTCAAGCTTGTTGGTTGTGGGTGCTGTCATTTGAAATGACCCCTGCAGCTGCCGGAAATGTTTTTTTGGATTCATTTGCATCAAAATTATGGTCACATGTTAGAAATTTAGTTTGAGATGCAAATACAAAAAAAATTGGTGTAATCTAGCAAAAAAAACACATCAGAGTTTAATCTCAGAACCTGTCTGACATTGTTTTTTAAAATGTTTATATGTATATATATATATGTATCATTGCATCAAACAATCTAAATATATAAAATAAGTTTAATTTGAAGTAAACATATAAAAAAATAATTGTTTTTCTATTTTTAAGAGAAGAATTTCTTAAAAATATTTCATACAGTATTTTAGTTTTGAACTTGTATTGTAAACTCTTATCCATTCAGATTGTAGAGAAGCCACATGCTCCGTAATGCATCACAGGCAACCTGGGTAAAAAGTCATATCAACATAATACAAAGTACGTTTTAAAACCGATAATCCACATGGTAAAATATAATAATAAAAATAAGTAACATAGAATTCTATCCAATAATTTTACTAAAATATAAATTTTAATTTCAAAACTTATTATTTATTATTTTTTCTAATCAAAATTAAAAAAAAATTCTAAATCAACCAAAACAATATAACAAATCTCAAATAATAACTTTTGAGTTTTATTTGAAGGTCTTCCTGATCTTAAATGATTATTAAATTTTAACCCTATAAAAACAAGGTATTTAGAATCCCCTGGAAAAAATTCTAAGTAAAATCCAACATTCATATATATATATATATATATATATATTAATATAAGGTTACAGGTTAGAGAAAAAGATAGTGCAACAAGATTTATTTCTACCATTAACTTTTTCATAGCAGTACATATCTGTGTTTATTAGCTTTGAAAAAGCTATTCAAAGATGGTATGGCCCTCCAAATATTATTTTGGTCCCTATTTTCATCACTTATTTTTTCTTACCCCTTTTGTTTCATTATATTTTTATTCTAATTAAAATAATAATTTGTATTAATTAAACTTTAATCTATGTTTTTTTTGTCTTTCACTGGACAAAAATGGAAGTTATTGACCAAACCTTTTAAAAAACGACACGGGCTTCATTTCTCCTGCCTAATCCTAAGGTAAATGGATCCTTTACAAGCCCAAATACGACGTGGGCCCAGCCTGACTCTTTTGATAAATTAAGAAATGTAATAATTAAGTAAAAAATAGAACGAACCGCGCCGTCAAAGAAACCCGTTAAGGTCTCATCTATACAGGAAAATCATATCATAGGAATCAACATCTGCTCTCTCTCTCAATTTGCTGGTGGTGTTCGTTAATATTAACGTCGTAGCAGCTGTTGTAAGCATTACCGTGTTTCTAGTTTCTGGGTTTGAATCGAATAGGGAATAATAATAATAAATGGTTTCTGGGCTGATCAACGCCAATCCTGTAATTTATGAAAAGAAGGAGAGGCGGGTTCGAAGTGTCGACGACAGTGAGTATACTGCTGCTGAGGCTATTGATCAACTCGAAGTTTTTGATATCCTTTTTACCTCTTTTTTTTAAAAAAATTCAATTCAATTTTTTTTTCTTTTTCCTGTATGTTGCAGATTTTAGTTATTTATTGAGAGGGAAAAAAAATCAAATCAATTGGCTCTAAAAACAGAATTTGGTGATAAGTTTTGTTGCGAGGTGTATTAGGCTGTGCCTGGAGGATAAAAGAATTAAGCACAAATTGTGTTGCATGGAATATGTTGTATGTCTCTATGCTTAATAATTTATGGCATTGTTTTCTGTTGGTGTGAAGAGAGTGGAATGCTCACTACCCCGCCATGTGAAGCAACAAACATCTGTTTATTTTCTTAACAATCTTAAATCATATTCGAGACATAAAAGATCCAGAGCATCCATACTCTTTGGAAGAGCTTAAAGTGATAACGGAAGATGCCATTGAAGTAGATGACAAGCTCAGTTATGTCAGGTAACAATAGCTGTCATCTCAATCCTATTCCTACTGCAATATATACTGAAATTCAACCTCTCTTTTATTCAGGGTGACCTTTACTCCGACAGTTGAACATTGTAGCATGGCAACAGTTATTGGTCTTTGCTTGAGAGTCAAACTTATGAGAAGCTTGCCACAACGTTACAAGGTATTTATTAACTGAGTTTTTATCAATTTGTGTTACAGAGGCAGAAGATGATTTGCGATTAGCTGTATTGTTCAAGTTCCTTGAATGGATGGTGCAAGGTCACACCACTTCCCCTGTAAATAAGAATAGCCATTCATGTAACCATCTAGTAGGTGGCCTAAACTTTGAGACTAAGAGGTTTGCTCTCTCTGTGGTCCCAGGTTTGAGCCATGTGGTTGCTAATATGATGACCACTGGAAGCTTACATGGTCGTTAACTTCAGGATCTGTGGGATTAGTCGAGGTGCGCGCAAGTTGACTTGGACACCCATGTTAATAATAATAAAAAGAAAAGCCGTTCCTGAACCTAAATCTGCTTGTGTATACTGCGATTTGCCTTTATTTTTTTTATGAACTCAGTTTGAGGGTAGAGTTATTGTTGAAGTTCAGTAGAAGCATGCTTACAAAAAGCTTGTTGGCTTTGTATTATTAGCAATGTTGTGCATATAATTCCTTAAAAAAATGATTTAGTGTCATTCTTTATAGTATCGCACTTTGTGGCTGTTAATTATTATGGAATTTGAAGCCGTGTCCTAATATATCTGGAGTAACTTGAAGCTTGCAGCAAAATGATGCCAGCATTGTAGTTGTGTGATGCACCAACACCAGGAATGGGGGGAGACACTAGATTAAGATGAAGTATATGACAAAGTTTCCCTGGTCGTACTATCAATATATGGTTTATATTACCAATAAGGGATTTCTTACTGCTGGAAAAAAAAATGAAAAACATGGAATGATATGATTTGATAAAGTAATTATTTCTTAGTGACCATCATGTCCTAAAAGGGATTGAGCATCACATATCATCAGGAAAGTGCAAAGACATTTAACTCATACATCAACACTTTCTTATAATTGATGGAGGAATAGGGATCGTTTGAGTACATGCTGGAGCTTATTTATTTCCTATGTGATTTGGATTCAGTATGCCAATATGTGGTTGGAGCATGCTCTGGTCAATGTCTTGTAATATTTCCCTTATTGTGGAGAGTCTAGCATCTATACATTATGTTTTGTAGGTTAAGTTCACGGGTAACATAATTATCTTTGACTTCTATCTGATACTTCTACTGTGTGCTGGTCTTAACAGCTACTTTTGGCCCATGTATTCTTAAACATTACAACCCCCCCTCCTCTTTTCACCAGTCTTTACCATTTTTGTTTAGGTGGATATCAGGGTTGCACCAGGAACTCATGCAACTGAAGCTGCAGGTAATCGCTCTGGGAATGAGCTGTCAAACACTTTTAATTGTGTGGCAGTTCAAATGCCCGAAAATGATTCACAACCATGTTTTAATTATTGAACTTGCCTTATCCTCTGCTGTGCTTCTTAAATTTCTTTCTTTATCCAAAAAGTGGAAGCCATAAGATCTTATCCACATACCCTGAAGCTATTGTTTTGAAGCCTGAGGCTGCTGTGCAACAGGCATTGATTCTGACTCCTTGATTAAATATCCACCTGCTTGCGGAATAACCATGGCCAATTTTCTTGTTTGCCCTGCCCACCTCTTCAATTTTATAACCCGGCACATGTTTTTGAAACATGAGTTGTGGCAAGCCTACACAGAGTAGTTCCTGGATGGATGAGTAGCATCCCTTTTCTCTTTCCAGTTCTGTATCTTGTCTTTTGCCTTCTTGGTGGCATGCAGACTTCAACTTGATGAAAATGTATGAATTATGAAACTGTATTCGTTTCCTTTCCTGATCTGCTTTTTTGTGCAGTTAATAAACAACTGAATGATAAAGAGCGAGTAGCTGCAGCACTGGAAAACCCAAACCTGGTGGACATGGTTGACGAATGTTTGGCTCCGTCATTTGCTTGAAATAATTCCACATACAGCTGAAAGCTTTCTGTACACATCACTCAAGGCAGCTCTTGTTATCATGACTTTTATACAATCTCTTGTTATCGTTCCTCCCTTCCTATTGATACTTTAATATGTATACATAAATGAGGTTCAAATCATCAGAAACAAAGTTGAAAACCGTATGCTTTTGATAGAGTTGAACTCCGGCTCTCACGGCGACATCACAAATTCTTCTGGCCTTGTTACTCCACTTTTCAGTTTGTATTCTGATTGATAGGTATGCGAGGCTTAAGTGAATAATGAATAGTTTTGGACTCGTTTAGCATTGTACTTTAAATTCGCCATAAATTACATTTGTTTGAATAGTTTGCAGTTTGTATGCAAGTTTTTCCTTTTCCTTTTCTTTTGAAAAAAAGAGAGAAACTATGTACTTGTATTCCCAATGATAAGATATAGAAATTTCTGCGATGGCTGTATCTGCAGTTTGTGGAGCATATATTCTAATTAATACAAACACGGATTTGCTCTCGCACCAAGCAGCTATTTGCGTGTTTGATTATATGATACGCATTCAAAAAATTCTTTTCAAAAGAGAATTTGTGTAATGCATTTTCCATAAAACACTTGCGAACTCTAACAAAACAGTTATGGTTGAGATAGGCTTTTGAGTTTTGACATTTCCCAGTCTCTTGTCATATTCCAGGCTAGCAAGGAAGAGTTCCACCTTAACGGCAGAGCTGGCAGGGCCTCTAAGACAAAATTTGCATGGACAAGCTCCTAGCAAAGCCAGTCTAGATATGCTAAAATTCTATTAAATAAAATGTAATCACATTTTTTTGGACCAGTAAAAATTTGTTGATTATTTTGCTGGTGAAAAAGTAGACCCTAAAATGTGGTCAGTTTCCAATAAAGCAGGGTGGTTGTCACTCAGCTTGATAAAACTTGGTCCATATCCAACAAAACCATACCCTGCATAAAAAATGCATAAGAATAACTTCTTTTTCCCGATTTTCCCTTGTATCTAATTATTCCAAATGAAGTTTTATGGTCTTACAGTTTTTCTTAATGGTTCCAAATTGATCCAACGCTAAAGACATTGTCCCGGTTCAATCAGTGGCCCGACGTGAAAAAGAGGAAAAATTCATGGAAAATCAAACCAAAATCACACCTGACATTGCGCATTGATTGATTGGTACTGCTTCCCAAAAAACAGAGGAAACAAAGAATGTTCACTAATCACGCTGCCCAGAATGATACAAAAAGAACAATAAAATCACACATGAAAATGACAATGATCGAATCCATAAAAAGATGGTGACAGCCAGTATGGTCTGATTATATTAATATCTTGAAAGTAACAACTCTTCGAAGCAACAGTTGAAGCATTACACAGAGAATTTCACACCTTCATCATCAGCTGAAGTTCCCTTAAAGATTGCAAGCTTCCCTTTATTTTCTAGTAGTTTCAATGCCCGCATCAAAATTGTGCGATCTATTCCATGAAGCTCTGGTATTTGGTACAGAAAACTTGGTATCAGCATAAATACAACAGGAAGTGTGCTAAAGAGAGTGGAAGAAAGATCTTGATACAATGATATTAAAGAAGGATTAAAACATTAAAAAATTGGGATATGCAGATAACAGGACCTACTGCTGGAAGCAAATGGACCACAGCACTCTTAGATTTCATAGTTAGAGAGTACTAATAGGCATCCCCAGAAATGCCACAAACTTTAATAGGCATCCCCAGAAACGCCACAAACTTTAAGTAATTCCCAGAGACAACATTCAAAAATAACCACAAACAGTAGCAGCGTGGCTTATTACAAGTCCAGATGTGATAAACTCTTCTCTTAAGTTGGCGAGTTTCAAACCTGTAATTTACCATACTCCTCTCCACCACCTCTATGTTCTAATCTATGTCCAATGAGATCTACATGTATAAAGGTATGAGATGAAGAAAATAAAATCAACGACGAAGGTGTGGAGTGCCTTTTATTTGATCAATAAGCAATAGCATGTCTTAAATGTCAGACCAGGGTCTTTTATATAGGCAGTATTAGAGGAGAGGAAAACTAATCCTAGAGGGGGTAATCAACGAAACCACAATCCAGTTTCAAAAAAAAAAAAAAAACACCCAAATTGATTGAGCTCTCAAGTAATTACTTACAAGTAGTCTTGAAATCTCTCACTGGAATACGCACACCAAATAATCTAAGGGGAAATGGTTAGGTGCAAGCCAGAGTGTGTGCATAATTCATTAAAGAAGACAGTTAAAAAAAAGGTGGTTAGAATTTGTTTATGGACAAATGCCAATTTTGTTCTTCCTTTCAGTTTTCTTGTCCCAATGAAAGAAAATTCCTGATTCTATATTACACACATGAAACAAACACACACGATGTTCAAAACCCTGATGTATTTATTTGAAATACTTGCAAAATCATTGTTATGTAAACAAAACCCTGATAAAAACACACACACAAAAAATAAAGACCTCATATTTTTATCTGCCTATGAGAGGATTTCTATTTTATACATGCTTGCTGCAAGCATTTTTCTTAAAGCTTCAACGGTGACAGCTTTTGAGAATATAACAGGGATAAGATAAGTGATGCCTACTGGGGAGTAGTTTGTAGCTAAAGCAGATCAAAACTGATAGCTGTTGAGAATAGCAGATGGCTGCTTGGACGAAATGTTATGATTCTCTCTGATGAGAGAAGAGGCTTGTTAGTAGGTATTTTGGGAATATTCAAATGATTGCCACAAGAGTTTCTAGCAAATAGAACCAGAAACTGTGATTTACAGCAGTAAAAAAATCTTCATTTCTTATGGCAAATAGAACTGATTTTTTATAATTCAGATTTTCCAAACAAAAGAATTGGCTGAATAGAGTTCGTTTAAATAGATTGTTCAAAACTTATATACTTTCCACACTGGTTTGAAAATCATTATCAAACCTGCATATAACCATCCAAATCAAACTTTACCTGTTCCCCGAGATTCAACCCCTGTGCGTATTTCCTCAACAGTCATGACACTGTCCTCGAAGCCATTATCTCTCACCTGATAAATAAGCAAGTTTATTACAAGAAAAAGGCTAAAGGTACCAATCCCACTTATCAATCCATAATTCACTCACAAAATGTAAGAGAATGTCAGCCCAATCTTGAATCCGGTGCCAAAGAATCAGGCATTTTCTATGTCCTCTGTCTAACCATTCTGCACGGCCTGTTAGAACAGCATTGCATTTAATAAAGTACACATTGAACTTACTGTGCTAACAACATCTCTTGCTTAGTAAGTTAATATCAGCAGTATAAAATCAAATAAAGGCCTAAGTGAAAACGATCAAAATTAACCTTCTGACACTAACGCTGAGAGAAATGCTTCTCTAGCTTCATTACTGAGAGATCCTGCACCATGAATTAAATTGATTTCATTGCTCACTTTCATGTACCAACAACGGAAAAGCACATAAGAATTCACAACAACATTAAAGATATAAATCAATTATTTGTCATGCTAACTTAAATTGACTGAGAAGATCTAATTATACATTAAAGTTATTAAAATAATATGTCAAATTTACTATCTTTCATTAAGCAATGAAGTATCCACCTCCAATCAATTGCATTCCATGTCAAAACCCAAGAAAATACCTCCCGAAATTCAACCTGTGTAATAAAACTCCATACCATCAAATTCACCAGGGCAATCCAGCTGACTATGCTATTATGATGACATACAATGGACAGTAAGTTGTGATGGAAAGAATTGATTGCACAAGAAGGGCCTAAACCATCATGAACTCTTCTCAAATTTCATATTGCATAAGGGCAATTTGCTCATATACCAAGCTTACTAAGTCAAGACTCCTGGATGAGATGCGGGCAAGTATAAATACTTAAAATGGAAATAAACACATTGTAGCTCCCAGGTGAAATTTCTTTACATTTGATTCTGATGCAATGCTTTTAATGAAGCCAAATGTAACGGTTTTGTGAGTGCCTTAACAATACTACAAGGGAGGTCTTCTTTTACAGAGTTGTTCAAAGTAAATAACACAACATAATTAGAATTTGAAGAGAATACAAGACCTACTTTCGATCAAATGATTTGAAAACAGAGGAAATTCTTCTTCCAGTTCAATCACGAATATCTTTTGAGTCCTACAGTAATCAAGGATAAATTCCTTCCAGAGTTGTACCTGCTTCTCTCGAGTGTCCCTCACTGGCTGCAAACTTAAGAGGGAAAAACACGCAAAATATAATACTAAGATGATTAAATGAAAACCCAATAAGTAACAGAATCTACAATACTCTACCAAAATTGGAAAGTAGAAAGGGTAGGAGAATACGTGAAGTAGGGCGGGTAATTAAAGAACTGGGGCAGTTTGAAGTCACCCAGTTTCTGCATCTCTTTAGTGCTTCGACTCTTAAAAGAAAAGAAACCTGCAATTGCAAGTCCATGATTAAATAAAGAAATCAATGTTTTGATTCAAAAGCATTTAAACTCATGGAAAACCAATTGAATTCAAAAAATTCTACTAAATTTCATTGTCAAAAGAAAATCAAACACACCTTAAGCACGATTTGGACAATGACTTCTTCTTCCTTTTGCAGTCAAGGGAAAGCGTGGAAACAAAATCAAAAGGAAATTCGAAATCAGTGGAATGCTTAGCTGGGTGCTTGCTGTCCTTCAATGATAAAAGAAGAAGAAATTGGATTCTGTTGAAGAAGATGAATAAAGGTCTTGGTTTTAGAATACCAGTCAACGTTCAAGCATCGGCATGGGTGGTGTTGGGGTGGATGTACATGGGGACGAGAGCCCAAGATGCGATCAATACTTGCAGGCAGACCCAGTTGCCGTCGGTTTATATTAAAACACACACTAAATAATGTGTTTAATATAATGAATAATCAACCAAATTAATTTTTAAGGTTTTAAACATCATTTTGGTTGGTGTTTTTTTTTCCAATTGAAACATATGTTCTGGTTTTGACAAGTCGTTTGAAGATTATATATATATATATATATATATATATATATATATATATATATATATATATATAATTCGAGTATAAATATAAATTAATTTAAAATTATACAATTCAAATTTTAAATACAAGTACAAAAAGTTGAGCGAATTTGAATTGATGAATATGATGAGTTTAAAGATAAACAATGAATAAAAATATAGTTTGATTTTAAAAAATAAATCAAAATGATATATTTTCTAAAACAATATTGAAACGAAAATTATTGGATTAACCTAAATCAAAATTGGATTAATTTTTCAAGTTCGTAACTCGGGTTATAAGACTATAATAACGTCAAATAAAGAGAATAAAAACAAATTATGAAACTCAATTCTCAATAAATAATAAAATAGAGAAAAACTTGATAAAAAAACCCTTTCAAACTAAAATTATGATTTTTTAAAAAAATAATATAAATTCATTGGCAATATTGAATGTCCTTTATAAACTCTGAACGTTCTTGTAAAATACCACTCTAATACAACCATTAAATTAAAATATATAATTGATAACGTGACAATATATATATATTTTTAAATATATTATATTTAACCGGAACGAAGCGATAGAACGAATCAACCGGAAGACCACCAGACAGAAGAACAATAAGTACTTTACACCTTAGTTCAGGAAGATAACGAGTGTGTATGAGTTGAAGCTTGTCCGGGGATAATTGTATTTTTGAGCGATAAAAGACCTGTCATCTGTGTTTTTTTCTTGAATAAAAAAATGGATGACCTCCATATATATTTATCTCGTAACTCAACTGGTTAGTGCATGGCTTTGACCTGAGGTTATGGATTTGACCTACGCTAAGAGCATTGTATCTTTTATGTGATAGCCCATTAGTTGTTGCTGTTTAAGAAAAAAAGTTACTGATAAATTAAAAATAACTTCCCCCATGGATTCGCTGAGAATAAAGGTTCACAACAGTGGTACGATTCTGAGGGACAATGCCTTACTTAATAACGTAGCAAACGCTATCTCTGTACGGAGTGACAACTTGCAGCAGATGATAAACTTGAACGTAACAAAATGAGAAAGAAGTATGAAGATGAAACACGACCTGCTAGGAGCAAGCCCTGAAACAACACTTTCAGGCATAGTCATGCTAAGGGTGGAAGATTAACTAGCAAATGTCTTTGTTGAACTCTATATATTTCTAGGACGCGGAATCGATCAATTAGGAATGTGAATTCCTGAGAAAACATCCATAAACACTAAGGAATTCTGATCATTGGAGCACTATAATTGACTGAACCACCACCATGCATGGTGATTCTCACATCGCCTCGGTCAATCTAGTGTTAAAAGAATAATAAAGCCTTGTCATTGTTACATTGCCAATACCTCAATAATGAATAACAGAACAGGAAATCTGGTTTCCAAGCTTTGGACATGGTGTTAGCTGTATATTGATTTATCATATATATGAATCTTACTTGTCAATAAACAAATAGATAAATAGAGAGTGAGAGATTGAATTCTTTCGGGGTCTACTAAGAAGGTCCTTGTCTTCTATTGCTCTTCTTTATTTCCTGGTTTTTGAAGTCTAGGGAAGTGACTTTCTCCTGGGCAGTATTTTAATATCTGGTAATTATCAGTAGTGCTGTTCTTTTTCATTATCACAATTGATATAATACTTCTCTACTGGTGTTTTTTTTGGATGCGATTAAACTCCATCTCTCGGAAAACATATTTTATGGGTTAGGTGAGCGAGTAAAACTCCGATTGTTTCAGGCTTTTACAAAGAGTGCACGTCTTGACTCGAACTCGCGACCTGCTGTGCAGATCACTAGCTCTTTGTCATCAAGTCACGCCTTTTGGAGACCTCTAGTGGTGTTGCTCTGTCTTTCCTATCAATCTTAGCCTACTCCACATTCTCCTCTGAAGACCATCAGTATCTCTGACTAAATAGTAGGAGGAAACTAACTAACAATGCACTATTATAGGGTTCTTTCAGTTTTTCATGAAACGAGTTTAACTATTCTCACAGAAATGTGTTGTATCCAAAACACAACTGTTCTATTGACAAGTGAAGACATGAATAAAACATTTCTATGTTTTGTTTTTTATCATGTCTAGTTACATTAGTTTCATATTGTTTATGGAGAACCAGGTGAAAATAGCCAATTTTCATTTACAATGTCAAGTTTTATTTATACTGTTTTCTCTGACCTTTATTGTTTGGTGCTCCTTCTGTACCGTGTGACATGCTTTTTGTCCTCCCAGAGTTGATTTTGATATAATGTCATGAATTGCCTTAACAGTGGATAGAGCAAGCCACTGAACCAAGCCTTATAAGTGAGTGAGATTTTAATATCAAGTGCACAGAAACTTCCTTTGTTACCAAGTACAACTGTCCACAAAGTTGGTATGCAACTTCTGGCTGGGAAATTACAGTTCCCTTACATAGGAAAACATTAATAAACAGCAACCTCATAAATCTGTTGTGAAATGCAAACAGAAGATGTTGTGCACTTGTATAGAACCAAATATTAATTTAATTAGATTCTTTAGATTTTCAGGTTTTTTTTGTTTATTCAATAATCTCTTTTAAACTTTCTAAATTTGCAGATAGAGCCTGAATCACAGACTCAACTCTTGGATGCTACTATGAGCATGGAAGGAGTTTTGTTGGCCGGAGTTCCTGGAGCAGGTGGCTTTGATGCAGTCTTTGACATTATGTAGGGGACTCTGGAGGCAATGTTACCAAAGCCTGGAGCTCGCTCAATGTTCTGGCCTTGTTGGTCAGGGAAGACCCTCATGGTGTTTCTCTAGAAACTGGAGATCCAAGAACAAAGGAAATCACACCAGCTGTTTCGGCAGTTCATATTCGTGATAAGTTAGGTCTATCATCTTAATGGTAGCAAATTTGATTTAGAAATATTTGCTTTAGACGCTGTGAACTTGTTCAGCTTGAGAAGGGATAAAAATGAGACAGAAAACCTGAACTGATGAGCAACATCAAAGTAAACAGTATTACTAGCAATGCCTTCCTCCAATAATATACGATAAAGTAGCTTTTGAAAACGATGAATCTGATTTTTTGAGGTTTCAGGTATATTGAATCACAATTTTCCTGGGTTTGCTCAGCTCCATCAAATCAACAGCAGTGATCAACCATGTATAAATTCACCTAAACCAAAGAGTCTTAACTTGTATATATGATTTAATAACTTCTAATATGGTCTTAGACAATTTTCTTTTTATAAAAATGAAAATCAGTTTACTGTATTGAATTCAGCAAGTCTACTGACCACCAATTAAGCTCTTTGTATAACACATAATTATAAAATAGGAGAAGGAAGAACTGTTTGAAGATAGCTGGAAAAAAAATTGAAATATCTTAATGAATAAGAAAAGACTTGGATTAAAAAATAAATAAAAATGATTTACCAATAATCTCCACAGGAGCATGTTCCATCTTTAAAATGGTGAAAACGATTTCGATCTCTTACAGTAATTTTTCTTTGATAGATGACTGAAATTAACTTGGTGTATGTGTGGCAGTCATTACACATCCTGAGGTTTCTAGCTATTCTAATGGGAGCACCCTGAGATGTATGTATAAGTGCAAAAGCCATTGCTAACTTTTGACTATGAGCTTTCAATCTTTCCCTCTTCTCTTCTTCATCCACATCAAACAATACTTGTGATGTATCTGGAGAATAGCCTTCGAATTTCAACTGCCATTCCATCTGGTGAATCATCTCGTAAATGCCTTTGCATTGAGGGTGTGACATGTCTTGTGAAACAAACTTGTAAATTTTCCTCTCCACCTCCACTAAACTAAATCCAGGTGTCTGAATGAAACCCCTGCGAGCCATTTCTGTCCGAATCTTAGCTACATCCTCCCATCTTTTAGCTCTCGCATACATATTTGATAACACCACATAATCACCAGGATTACTTGAGTTCAATTCTCCCAAGCTCTTATATGCGATCTCCCCAATTTCCAGGTTATGATGGAATTTACAGGCACTGAGTAGGCTTCGCCATACAACTTCATTTGGCTTGATTGGCATGCTCCTGATGAGCTCTAGAGCCTCATTAAGCATCCCAGCCCTGCCCATGAGGTGAACTATGCAGCCATAATGTTGAATTGTCGGCTCAATCCCATGCTCAAATTTCATTCTGTCAAAACAACGCAGGCCTTCATCAACAAGGCCAGCATGATTACATGCACTCAACACACCCAGATAGACAAAATCATCAGGCGCCAATCCTTCTTCAAGCATATCAGAGAAAACCTGTAGAGCCTCCACACCACGTCCGTGCATTGCAAACCCTGATATCATTACACTGTAGGACAACTGGTTCTTCTTCACCATTCTTTGGAAGAGAGATAAGCTTTTCTCTACACACCCGCATTTCACATACATGTCCATTAAGGAAGTTTGGACTATTACATTCATCTCCCGAATGTTCCTCAACAATGTTACGTGTGTGCACCTCCCCAAATCAAGATCACCCAGATGGGTACAGGCAGAGAGAACACTGACCAGGATGCTCTCTTCTGCCCTGCAAGATCCCTCCCTCCTCATCTCTCCAAAAATTGATAGGCACTCGGACCACAAACCCAAACTTGCATGAGCTGCTATAATAGCACTCCAAGAAGCTACATCTCTATAATCCATTTGCTCAAAAACAGAACATGAAAGATTTATCTTCCCACACTTGCCATACATGTTGATCAAGCTATTTTGCACAAACAAATCTCCTTCAAGTCCACGCTTAAAAATGTACCCATGAATCTGCATCCCCTCCTCTATTGACCTTAACCTGGCACATGCCTTAAGAAGAGCGGGATATGTAAAATTATCTGATTCAACTCCTCTCTCAAGCATCTCAGAAAAAAGAAACAAAGCATTTTCCATATTCGTAGCATTTACGTAACCTCTAATCATGGTATTGAATTCAAAGGTACCCGGTTGATCGATTTGCCGAAAAATCGAGCATGCATAGTCCATGCTGCCCCAGCCCGAGAGAGCACAGGTTGCCACAAGATTGCTTGCACAAAAGGAATTCTCCCACTTGAGGACTTGAGCATGTACTTGCTTGAATTCCTCCATGTTCTTGCACCTCTTCAAGAGAGATAAACATTCTTGCTCTTTTGACTTCAAACTTAATCCCGTGCTTTGTGTAGAGCATTCTGGTAGTGACAAAAAATGGATCTTCTGTAGGACTGGAGTCCCAATCATCCTGTCATCCGCACCATGATATAGAGATCAAGATTTTTATAGTTATGTAAAGCAGACGTAACAATGAAGCAACAAGAAAAGCATCTTGTACTAACCATCAAGTTGGCATTTAATATGGAGAAAAGATGGGCGATTTATGGGGCAAACTAGGAAGTGGGTTCTGTTCAGATGGCCAAAGAAGAATTGTGTGAGGGAGGGTGGAGGAAACAGACATGAAAAGTGTATGAGAATTAAGTTGCAGGTTCTTAGATTCTTGAGGCAGGAAATAGTTGCAGTTGTAGAGATGCTGATCTTCAGCCATGAGATTTGAAGAGGGAATTCCAGCCAGAAAAATGGTGTCAGCTCATGGGACTTGTGGATTCTGGATAGGATAATGTTTGGTGTGTAGTTGGGTCTCTTAGATTGCCCCTTTAGGCTTAGGCAACCCTTTATATCTCCCAAGTCAGTATTGGGGCCCATTTCTCCTTTATTATTATTATTATTATTATTATTATTATTATTATTATTCAAGTTCAAATATATTTTTAGACTAGATTATGATTCAACCAAAAAAATAAATTTATTTTCCAGGTGATTTTTAAAATATCTGCATAATATATTTAAATAACTTTTTTTCTTCTAAATGCTTATTTCAAGATTCAAACTCCAAAACAAAAAAGGGAACATTCATTTTAAAGATGCTAAAAAAAGAAATACCTAAATAACATAGAATTTCAAATTTTATTTACGTATAATTAAACAAAGTATTCTGTATTTTTTTTATTTATTAATTTGTTTAGTTCTTCTAAAAAATCATACTTGTCGCACCCCAAAAATGGTGAGGGCGTCGTCGTGGCAACTTGTCCCATGAGCGGGGAAATTAAATGTCGAGGGGATTATTTATTTTTTGTAACAAAGGGAGTCGCCACCTAGTATTATGGTTACTAGGAAACCGAGTACTGGTCTTTCAGAGATTCTAGGGTAAGGGACTGGTTGCGTAAAGGGAAGGTTTTAGCACCCCTAGTACGCCTTACCTAAGGTAAGCTGCTTGGTGTTTTTGTTTGTCTTATGATTGCTAAAATATTAAAAAATATTTACATGTTGACGATATATCATTCACGTCGAATATTTTGGATAGAATTTATCCAAACTCCGAAAATGATATAAATCACCGAAAAGTTTTTTTATATTTTTTTGAATATTGGTCAATACCCTTTGGATTTTACAAACATGTTGTAAAATCTCAAAATGCAAGAAATGATTTTTCCCTTTTGCAAAATCCATGCTAAAACTCATTTTTCTTCAAAACACAAGATAATATATATATATATATATATATATATATATATATATATATATATATATATATATATATTTTAAAAGAAACAATTTTAAAATATGCTAGTGTATTGACCTTATGCAAGAAAAATAACACATTTTTTAGATTTTTTGTATATAAAAAAAACAAAAATATTTTTTATATATTTTTTTATTTTTTTATATTATTATTTTATTTTTATATTATTATTTTATTATTTCTTATTATTTTATTATATTATTATTGTATATATATTATTTTCGGGTGGGCTAGGCTGCCAGCCCACCCTTTGCAAATCTGGGCTGCCAGCCCAGCCGGTCTTGGGCTGGGCTGCCAGCCTAGCCATTCTTAGGGGCGGGCTAAAAGCCCGGCCGGCGGGTCTGGGTCGTGGCCCAGACGTCACGGGTCTGAGCCATGGCCCAGACGGTCACGCAGTGCAGGCCATGGCCCGATTCGACCGACTCTGATTACCCTCAACGATAGCAACGGTATATTTTTTTCGCGGAAGACGATGTACAGTGCACAATGATATACAGATTTTTCAAGTATGAAGAAAAGGGAAATGGTTGATACCTGGGTGTAGAGGATGTTGCGCTGATTCTTCTGGTCGTGGTGGTTTTTGAAATGGTCGCCTGTGCTCGCCGGAAAATGGACTTGAAGTCTCGGGCTGGTGGCGTCTGTGCGGGGCTGCTGCTGCCGTTCTTCGCCTGCGACGGAGCTGAGGGTCACCGGAGTATGGAGAGCTTATGGGGGTGACGGAATGGTGCTTGATGACCACGGTGGTTGTCGGCGTTGTTGAACCGAAGAGGAGAAAGAGACGTCGGGGGCTGCTGTTTTCTTGAGAGAGAGAGAGAGCAACGGCGACCGAGAGAGGGAGAGAGACAACTTACTGAGAGATATGAGGGTCCTGTGATTCTTGTGAGGCCGAGAGAGATTCGACGGAGATGCTGAGGAGGTGGCAATGGTGAGGTGAAAGAGGCGCAGGTGAGATTGGTTTTCTTCAAAAATGAGGGAGAAAGGGACGAACCAGTTGCCCTGGTTTCGGTCCGAGAGGGAGACAGGGGGGAAGCCGAGCACGGGAGGAAGAAAAGGAAAATTCCCCAAAAAAAAAGATCAAGACCTGAGCCCTCTAAGTTCGTTTCTTCTCCAATTCCCCACTGGTTCTCTCCGTCCCCTTCCTCTTTCGTTTTTTTCTCATTATAAAGCCGACAGGTTATCAAAACCGGGGCTCCCACACGGGTAACTCGATGAAAATAGGGTGCGTTGCTCAATGTGCATGCTAATGTCTGAAAAATGGGGGGGGGGGGGGTTGGGTGGCTCCAGTTTTGTTGCTTTCTTTATATATATATATATATATATATTATTATTATTTATATATATTTTTATTTATTTATTTATAAAATACAGTTTGGTCCCCCCATTTATTACTCCTCTAATCGCACCTTTATTTGAACTTAAATTTATGATCTTGTGCAATTATGTCCTTGTGAAAAAATCAAAGTTAACTTTATTTTGCGCACCTTTGGTCCTTGATTTTTATCTGTGCAATATAGTTCCCCACTCGACCATAAAACTCTTAATTTGTTCAATTAGGTCCCCGATTTTGCTTAAATGGCTTGAAAAAATCCAAATTGATCAACGAAAATTCAAATATCATCAATTGAGCCCGAATTAAATTTAAGCACTTGATTTCTTATTGACTAAACCTTTAATAAAATTAATTTGATCCATTTAAAGTATAATTAAGTCGTCAAGCTTAATTAAACCCTTCAACTGCACCTAAATTAATTCCTGAATATAATATAATTACGCTTTTATATTAACCAACGACTGTATCAAATTGGTCCATAAAAAATATAATTATATTTTATGACTTAATTTATACACGGATTTATCTCATAATAAATTACTTTAGCTTTGGATCCACGTTTTTTCATTTCTGGGCACAAAAAGGGTACAATTGATTTTTCAAAAATGTTCAAAATTTTAACTTGATTTTTTTTACCGACACCATTTCCCATTTTATTTATTATATATATATTTTTTATTTTCTGATAGTTTTGAGGCATGACCCAAAATTGGGTTACAACAGTTGCCCCCTTCTTTACAATACTTACGACTAAAGTCTTTGTAAAAGACTTTAGCTTAGTAAGTGTTGAAAAGAAAAAACATGGAGTTTGTCTCATTGCAACGCATGACTTACCCGGGTCTTATTATGACGGGTGACCGCCCCAAGTTAGAAAGGAAAGAGGTCTCATTTTTCTGGGTGACCGACCCGAGTTAGTAAGGTCTCATTTTTCTGGGTGACCGACCCGAGTTAGTAACGTCTCATTTTTATGGGTGACCGACCCGGATATCATGGTCTTATTTTTATGGGTGACCGACCCTGATATCATGGTCTCATTTTATAATTCAATTTAAATAAAACAAAAATAAAATATAAATTGTGAAAATACCTACAATAATCAAATAAAAAAATAAGTTTTTAATTTTCTATCAACAAAAAGACGAAAACATAGATTGAAAATTCATCCTGACATTATTGCCATTATCATTGCTATAAAAACTAAAATTATTACTAACATTATAGTTAAAACAATTAAATTTCCATGAAAAATAATAAAAAAAAGCAAAAGATTTTTATAAAACAACAATAAAAAATAATAACTAAAATTATCATTATTATTGCATAAATAATAAAATCATAAAAATCATATAATCTAAAGAACAAATAAAGAAACAAAAAACAAATAAAACGAATAAAGGGAAAAATAGAGTAATATTACTTTTAAAATGATCACCGATATAAATTAAAATTTCAAGAAAATCTTTAAAAAAATAAAAAGATTTTTATAAAAAAAAATAATCACTAAAATTATTATTATTATTATTGCGCAAATAATAAAATTATAAAAATCATATCATCAAAAGAACAAAAAAAATAAAAAAAAAACATCTAGCCATGGCACCCGCGCCTCGTCGCGGGTAGAATCATATTTTTTTTCAATGTAAGAAAATATTTATTATGTATGATTTTTTTTATCATAGCATAAATTTAGACAAAATAATTAAAATAATTAAATTGCCATGAAAAAAAAAAGTAAAAGATTTTTATAAAACAACAATAAAAAATAATAACTAAAATTATCATTATTATCGCATAAATAATAAAATCATAAAAATTATATAATCTAAAGAACAAATAAAGAAACAGAAAATAAAAAAAATGAATAAAGGGAAAAATAGGGTAATATTACTTTTAAAATGATCACCGATATAAATTAAAATTTCAAGAAAATCTTTAAAAAATATAAAAAGATTTTTATAAAAAAAATAATCACTAAAATTATCATTATTATTGTGCAAATAATAAAATTATAAAAATCATATAATCCATAGAACAAAAAAAATAAAAGAAAACATTTAGCCATGGCACTTGTCGCACATCGCCGCGCGGCGTCCCGGGAGGGATCCTGGCTCTCACATGTGGATTTTGAGGAGTCGCCACCTTGCTGTTAAGGGTCGCTAGGATCACCCGATTTGCACTGGTCTACTCAGAGATTCGAAGGCAAGGGACTGATTGCGTAAAGGGAAGGTATTAGCACCCCTTCTACGCCTTACCTGAAGTAAGCTGCATTGTATATCTTGATGTGATTTTGAAATTTCAAATATGTCAGTATTTATTCAAAAAAATGTTATGATAAAAAACAAATTGTTCACAGCTTAGAAAAATCATGTGAGTTTTATTGATTATTATTTTTGTCAAATATTTTGAATACTATTCCCGTCGAATATTTATCCACCTTAGATTTTATTTATCCAAACACCGCAAAATAGTATATTATTCCTGTCGAATATTTTGGATACCGATTTGTTTATCCAAACATCGAACAGTTAATAATAGCATATTGTTCCCCGGATATTTTGGATTTTTTTAATCCTTAAGATGTATTTATCCAAATATTAGCAGTGAAATAATAAATTCCCACAAAAAAAGATTTTTACACTTTTGAAATATTGATTTCGAATTTTTACAAAGAAAACATATTTTTTTTTTGCTTTATTTTATATATTCTTTTTCTTTATCAAAACAAAATAATACAGAATAAATGAAACACAACACACACACTCATTCTCTTTTTCATTATATTTTTGTGGTACATTGTACAATTACATAAAATTTGCAAAATAAATAAATGAGCATAACAGTAATTTAAACACAAATACAACTTTCCAAATCACCAAAAACACCACCTCAGCAACACTGCTACAAGTTGAGGCTGGCAGGAACACTGTCGGCGCGTGGTCCCACTCACCACCGCCAATGGCGGCGCGTGGTCCCACGCGCCCCCAAGAGAGGAGCAAAATGCCGGGGAGGGTAGATCGGCATCTCCCCTTTCTTCTCTCGTCGGTGGTGATATTCCCAGACCTGCAAAACAAGACAAAAACGCAACACAAAAACACAAGCAAAGTCGGCCTCAAATCTCAGGTCTGCCTCAGTTTTGTTTCGACATTCTCTTCTTCAGGTGGCTGATCGGCGGCTGGAAGGTAGAGAAAGAGGCCGTCGGTGCAGAGGATCTGGCCACCAACGGGGGAAAGGAGTCAGGTCCGAGAGAGGGGACATAGACGGCGCTGCCAAGATGAGGGCTGTTATGGTCGACGGCGCTGTTGCCGAAGAAGAAGATGAAGGTAGAGCTGACGAGGGCTGCGATCATGGCTGATCGGAGTGTGGGGGTGCAGATCGTGGGTCTGTGTGGGCTACCGACCGGGAAGAGGGGAGAGGTTGGCCAGAGAGCTGAGAGGAGACGATGGCTGCGTGGGGAGGAGGCTGGCCGGAGAGGGCTGAGCGGCGAGAGAAAGTAGGGAGGTCGCTGGCCGGAGAGGGCTGGTCTGATCGGAGACGAGGAAAGGAAAATTGAAAAATAGGGAAGATCGGCCGATTGTGGGGCTGGACGGAAAGGATGTAAGGGAAAGTGTGGGGAGGACTGATGAAGAGAAAATGGGGGTTGCAGCTGCCTCTATGGGCTGGCGGCTGCAGCCCTAAATTTGGAAGAGATTAGGTTTTTTAGGGTTTTTTAGGTTTCACTTTTTTTTGTATTTTTCTGAGTAATTTCGGGGGTCTTGATTGGGGTTTTTTTTTGTTGGTTTCGGGGTCCTCTCCTTTGTCTCCTATTTTTAAGCCTCTTTTATAAGTGAAAGTGGCATGGTTTAGGTATGGGAAAGGCATGGGGTGGCATGGTGTAGGTATGGGAAAGGCATGGGGTGGCATGACCTCCTTTTGAAAATTTTAAATAAATAGATTGTGATAAAAAAAAAGAATTTTTTGATGGGAAAAACCAGGAAGAATGATGTTTTTATCTTTAATTTTGACTTCCGATTTCACCCGAAAAGTTTCGTCACTGAAAATTCCGATCTTCTCAATTTAACCCAAATTAGGCTTCCAAACTTGATTTCTCGTCAATTAAACCCTTAATAAAATTAATTTGACCCATTTAAAGTATAATTACGCTCTTGCGCCTAATTAAATCCTTTAATTGGGCCCTCAAATAATTCCGAAATCATAATTACATTTTAAATTAGCCGACAATTAAATTGAATTGGCCCATAAAAATATAATTATATCTTTCGACTTAACTTTTATGTAGATTTCCAAATAATGAATTATTTTAGCTTTGAATCTGCATTTTCCTTCATTTCTGGGCAAAAAGAGGTACGACCGGGCTTTCGAAAACGACCAAAAATTCCACATTGATTTTTCTGCCAATACCAGCCCTTTTTATTTTATTTTTGTTATTTTTTGGTATATTTTGAGGAGTCACCCAAAAATTGGGTGATGACAGCACTCGCGTATCGTCACGGGCGGAATCATATTTTTTTCAACGTAAAAAAATATTTATTATGTATGATTTTTTTATCATAGCATAAATTTAGACAAAATAATAAATCTGTATATAATTTTTATTAAGTGCAAGTTTTGTATAAAATATATAAATTTAAATGAATATAAATTTATTTGTTTAGTAGGTTTCAACGAAATAACCAATATAAAATAAGTTGTAATTTTCTATCAACAATAAGTTGCAATGTGGATTGCAATAGTCTTTTTTTTCGTCATATGAACAGTTGAAGAACGTTTTCTTCTTATTTGAGGATATTATGATTATTGTACTATGCACATAAATGAAAGAAATTGAAAATATCTATAATACCATGATATTATTTAAAATATATTTTACACAATAAAATAAATATATAAAAATCTAATATACATTTTTAGAAGTTCTACGCCGCACGCGCCATCCAAAATGTGCATGAGCTCTGAAATTGGTGTCGCACCCAAAGACGCGCCCATAACACCGCTACAGAAAATATAATTAGTAAATTACCAATACACCCCTATAACCAACTCTTGGATTTTGTCTTATAGGGGGTATATACGTACTTATAGAACTCGTGGTACGCATCAGTTGATCCAGACACACAAATTATAAAAAAAGGTCAGAGGATTAGTCATGGTGCACTTAAGTTAACCCAGAGACCACGATTATAAAAAAAAAATATAAGAGGGAAAAATAGAAGCATGAAAGCACTGTAGCAATCCATATTGTTTTTTTTTTTAAATCAGTCCGGGAATTAGTCGTGGTGTGCTTAAGTTGGACTAGAGACCCCAGTCATAAAAAAATTATATAAGTGAACAAAAAAACGTATAAGAAAAAAATAAAATAATAAATTGGTTCAGAGATTAGTCATGGTGTATGAATGCTGGCCTGGACACCCCGATTATCAAAAAACAAATTTGGTCCGAGGAGTAAAAGTGGTGCACTTGAGCTGGCCTGGAGATCGTGGTTATAAAAAAAAATATATAAGTGAAAAAAAAATATATAAGTGAAAAAAGAGCTTAAGCTGGCTGAGAGACCATGGTTACAAAAAATGTATAAGCGAAAGAAAACAAAAAAAAGATATAAGCGTTAAAGCACTGTAGCAATCCATATTGTTTTTTAAAAAATTCGGCCCAAGAATTAGTCGTGGTGTGCTTAAGCTGGTCGGAGATCCCGGTTATAAAAAAAATATATAAGTGAATAAAACAAAAGTATAAAAAAAAGAAAAAAAAATTTACCAGCAGGAAAGCACGTTAGAAAAAAATATAGGTGCAGAGATTATCGTGGTATGAATAAGTTGGTCTGGACACCCTGGTTATCATAAAAATTTTGATATGGAGATTAATCGTGGTGCATTTAAGCAATCTCGTACACCCCGATTATAAAAAAACAAAAAAATATATAAGTAGAAAAAGAAAAAAATATAATAAGAAAAAAATGAAAAAAAATATAATAAGAAAAAAAATACAAAAAAGGCAAAAAAAGAAGAAGCAAAAATGGAGGAAAAAAAGAAGAAAAATAATAATCAAGCAAAAAAAAAGAGTGTAATCACAAAATAATAAAAAAACAGAAAAAAAAAAACAAAAAGCAGAACACTGTTGTAATCCACAATGCAAACAATCTGTATGCACAGTGCGTGGGTGTACAGTGAAACACTCACGTCATGTAGATATATAGTAATTTATAATATTATCATTATATTTTATTCAATGACTAAAAGACCATTACAATATGTTAAAATTATAAAATTACCACACTTCCCTGTTATGCATTCCATAAAACAATTTCCACGACACCAAACCAATCATACATTGCAAAACCAGTAAGTTATGCATCCGAGCCATTAATTGCTTGATTAATAATTAATTGACTACTAAAACCATTGATGGCTAGATGAAGAACCCCATAGAACCTTTAATATTTATAGTTTTTGGATACTTATATGATTATTAATTTTAAAACTCGCAAGCTGAAATATTTTGTATTAATTAAAAAAAAAAAATGTAGTTTTGACCTTGTTTATAACTTTTGGTATGTTCTGTAAATTTTGACTAAAAGAATCTGGTTTCATTCTGTTCGTTCTATTTTGACCAAGTAATATTTTTTAAAATAATGAATAATTTTACAATATCAATTATATATCTTAATCTGATCGTTAAACTGAGATGAAATTTAACGATGAGTCTCTTGATATATTTATATATATTATGTTGAAATTTTAGAGCAATCAAAAAATATAATGACATTGCAATATTGATAATGATATTCTCATAATATTATACATGTTTATAATTTTATTCAAAAAAATAAATTTTATTGTGTCTTTTTTTAGATTATATAATTCTAAATAATTTTATTTTTAGATTTAAACTAATTTTTTAAAAATTAATATATTTAATTTTATATACGCACACGTAAATAATATAACCTCAAAACAGAAAATTAAAACACTTCTAAAACCAAAATATTGCATTTCATTTGAAAAAACAAAAAAACCAATACGGTGCTGATAAAAATGTTTTAAACTTTGAAGTGATTGCTAGGTCCAGGAAGCTACCCGCTGGTGTGGCGTCCAGCTGCTCGTGGGACTCGTGTTGACACGACCAAAACTGGTTCGCCTGGGCTGGCCAAGCAAGATGGAGATAGGGTGGCCAGTCCGGTTGGGCTTAGCCTAGCTGGACAATCTGTAGCTTTTCTTTTTTCTTTTTTATTTATTTCATGGCATAATTAAACATTGAAAATATTTTTCAATTTAGTTTTCATGACATTATCACATTAAAAAATAACTAATTCTTAATAAATTTTATAAAAAAAAACATTTCTTAAAAAAGAAGAAGCTAATTTACATCAATTAAGAGGATGTTTATGAAGGCTTTTCAAAAGTATTTTTGAAAAACAATAAAAAAATTTTATTTTTTTATTTTAAATAAATATATTTTGATATTTTTAGATTATTTTGATGTGTTGATGTCAAAAATAATTTTTAAAAAATAAAAAAAATATTTTAATATATTTTAATATAAAATATACTTTGAAAAGTTAACGCCGATGTTATACCAAATATACCCTAAATCGTGACAAATAAACGGGGCTAAAATAACCTTTACATTTTAAAAGCCGGCATGCCGAGACAAGCAATAATAGCTGTTAAAGAGAGAGACAAGATTCCAATAATCCCAAATCTGGGCCCACACTTACCGCGCAGTTTACTTTATTTGACCTCAAGGTGCTGCTTGTAATAGTTATAATTATTGTTTTTTTTTAATATTTTTTATATCAACATAATGGATTTAAAAATATTAAAAAAATCTAATTTGAAAATAAAAGAACAGGTTTTTTTTCAAAAAAAATTAAATTAAAAAAAGTATTTGGCCAACATTTTGATTAAAGTTTTCAAGATTTTTTTAATATTTTTAAATTATTTTAAAAAAGATTTTAAAAAACATTTTAAAAACTGCAGTTATTATTTCAAACAGTGGTGTAAATATTTTTTTAAAAAAACTATTTTTTATTTTAAATTAATTATTTTTATGTTTTCAAATTATTTTAATATTAAAATATTTTTTAAAAAATAATAAAATAATTTACTATATATATAAAAGAAGTGGGGAAAACACTGTATCCCCACGCCAATATATATATATATTGATTATATTCTTTTGGTATTTTTTTGGACAAAAATATCTATATTTTATGTATTTGTATTTTTAGATTTTATTTTTATTTTTTTCATTTTATTTTTTGTACTTATCGTTTTTAAATTTTAATTTATATCAGTTACATTGTATTTTATTCCTAAAATTTTTATTATTATTTTCCGGTCCTAGAAAACACTGTAGCAATCTACAGTGTTTTCCCGTGCCATGATAATATATATATATATTAACTATACAATAAAAAACGTCTCGGTTTTACTGTGCTAATCCACAGTAACATTTACTATTAATATATATATTTTCGTGAAAGACAAACGGTTGTTGAGGTAGCCGAGATGGTCTAAAGAGCGTCAGATTAAGGTCATCTCCGAGGGCATGGGTTCGAATCTCACTCTCAACAAATTAAATTCAATATATATTTTCGAGAAAGATGAACGAATGTTGAGGTGACCGAGCGGGTTTATGAGGCGGGAGACAAAAATTTTGTTCGAGAGGTGGGGGGTTCAAGTCCCACTCTTGACAAATTTCTATTTTACTTAAAAATATGATTAATTTTTTTAACGATGATGATAATTTTCTTGTTTTTTTTAATGATGATGATGATAATTTTATCTTTGTTCTTTTTTTGAAACCTATTAAATAGATAAATTTATATCGATTTAAAATTCATATATTTTATAAAAAACTTATACTTCACAAGAATTCTGTATAGATTTATTATTTTGACCAAAAATATATTATAAAAAAATAATTAATATTTTTTGGTTGAAAAAAATATGGTAGCGCCCGCAACGAGACGCGGGATATTGACTATTATTTTTTTAAACAAAATCCATTTTGAAAACAAAATCTTAGCCATGCACAGCCAAACACTAAAAAACAATAGTAATATCTTTGTCGTGTCTTCCCCTCCCATCACTCGCTGACTATAGCACGTGTACCCACACGCCCACGAGCTCACAACTGCTTGTCTTCATTAGGACAAGAACTGTATTGCAAAAGAGCCACGGAAATGGGCAAAGATTATGAGAGGTCCTTGAGCATCAATGTTTATTTGAATCAAGTCCTGTATTTTATTTTATTTTTCAAATTGCGTCATTTACTTTTAATTTATCAATGTTTTAGTACTCCCATCCACTTATAAGGGTACCCCTGAGAATAAATGATATTATTTCGAATAAAAAAAAATTAAAGTGACACATAACTCATGTTTTTGTTTGTTTTTTAATGAATTATTTAAAAACTATTATTTTCAATTATGATTAAAAAAAAAAAAATTAGGCAAAGTGAAAAAACAATAAGTATAGTATTAAAAATATATCAAAATAATATATATATATATATATATATATATTGTTTATTTTTTTAAAAAATACTTTTGATATGATCAAATCCAAATAATTAAAAAGCACATTGAATTTAAATAAAAAATAAATGTTTAAAAAACACAGTTGAAACAAGTTACCATATGGGAATGGGGCACACAGCTTCAACTGAATTGGATGCTTAAGGCTCAATTTCACAAGAAAATGAAACAGAGAAGTTGATTTGACCAATTACCAATAATTGAAGGACTGAGCAATCATATTATCCCATGGAAAATACAAAACACAAAACCAAAATTATTTATGGGCCCCACTTTCCTTCTCTGGGACCCACATTCTCCATCTTTTCTCTCTGCCTGTAGCTTTCACCGTATCATCACTGGTGTTGGCTCTCAGACTGATAGAGAGCCCTATAAAGCTTAGAGCTTTTCACGCTTTTTCGGGTTCTTCGAAGCATATTAGTAGTAGAAGCAGAAGTAGAATAGTGGGTCGAAAAGTTAAATACCTTCTTCCCTCCTCACATTTTCCCCAAGCTCTCTCTCATTCTGTCCCTTTCTTCAGGTATCTCTCCCTCTCCCTCCTCTCTAAAGTTTCTACTTTACTTCTCTGCTCTGTTACTTTAAGAAACTTTAAGGCTTATGCTCAAAAGTACATTTATGAAGTTCCCTTTTTTGGATTCCTTTCCTGCTGGTTTTTCTTTTCTTTTGTATTGAATTAGTCTTTAAAGTTCTTAGGGTTTTAATTGGTAGTTTTGACTATGTGAACTTTGATTTTTATTACTTTGGACTTAGTACGAATGTTTTTGTTTTTTTTGGTAAATTTAAAGCTCGAAGACAAACGGGTAATTCCAATTTCGCTATTTGATTTTGACTGTAACTTGATTTGATTTAATTTGGGATTTTGTTGTTTTTGTTGAAAGCTCATGCTTTGACTCTAAAAGTGCTGATGTTGGATACGTTTCAGTTTGAATGTTTATTTTTTGACTGTGACATGGTTTAAGCTCAGATGGTATTTGCTTAAATTGGTTGTGCTTGCTGTGGTTGATTTTTGGTTCATGTTGATTTGAATTTTGATCAATTCTTGATCAGTTTGTGCTTTATTCGTTCAAATATGCAGACTTCAAAAGTTTTCCCTGGGTGGGCATACGGCTGTTGATTGCAAGCTTCGTTGTTGATTATTTCTGGTTCTGATTTCAAGAATTCATCAAGGGTATCACTTACAATCTGTCATTCAACTTAGTTTTCTGTGGATCTTTTGGTGGCTGCAACATAATTGGTGTGCTTGTTAATGTCAGTTCCACAAAGTTACGATTATTTAATTTGGATACCAGTGATTCTGAAGAAGTTATTACTTGATATTGAAGGTGAGTTTTATAGTTATTCAGTGTTATAGTTGAAGAAATGGAGCAAATAAAGGGAGAAAGCTGGAGGGAATTGGCGAGAAAGATGCTTCCTCCTGGAGTTCCTCTCCCTGAAGATGAGACCAAGCTTGATTATTCTATAGCAATGATGTATAATGGCCCACCAGTCTCTTATGATGTCCCTAAAGTTGAACCTCTTGATGTAAGTTCTCATGTGATCCTGACTGCTGAACCACTTTCAGGGTCACAAAGACTAGTTTCAAATTTAGGTCTTCCAGTAACTGAACCAATACCTTTGCCAATGTCTCAAATAACTGGTGTTGCTGGTTCACCTAATCAAACTCCCAGAGTATCAGCAAGCTCAGAGTCAGTAGTGTCTGTCTTGCTAAACCCCGACTTTTCTTCTGCTTCAGCTTCAGCTTCTCCAGGGTCAGTCCACAATTCTTGTAGTCATCCTCCAAAACAAATGGCTAATGAAGTAAAGAGAGTGCCAGTTGTTACATTTAACACTGTTGATAGATCTGAGAGGAAAGATGTTGATGTAGAGAAGCCTGTATATCCAGAGTGCACTGGGTTTTCCAAGGAAAAGAAGAAGCAAAAAAGGAGGGTTTGTTACAGGTGTGGAAAGGGGAGGTGGGAAACCAAGGAATCATGCCTGGTTTGTGATGCTAAGTATTGCAGCAATTGTGTGCTTCGGGCTATGGGATCAATGCCTGAAGGACGCAAGTGTGTGACATGCATTGGTCAACCAATTGATGAATCAAAGAGGTCAAAGCTGGGCAAGCATTCAAGGGTGTTATCACGACTGCTAAGTCCTTTGGAAGTCAAGCAAATTATGAAAGCAGAGAAAGAATGCTCTGCTAATCAACTTCGGCCAGAACAGCTGATTGTGAATGGATATCCTTTGAAGCCAGAAGAGATGGCAGAATTACTCGGATGCCCATTACCTCCTCGGAAATTGAAACCCGGTAGATTTTGGTATGATAAGGAATCCGGTCTTTGGGGAAAGGTGAGTTGATATTCAAGTTTTCAAATTAAAATATGTCAATCAGGTCTCTTTCTACTTGCCCTTGCAGAAAAAATTCAATTCCTTCCAGTCCAGCATGGATTAGAAGTCTTTACTTGCTATTTTGCAGGAGGGAGAAAAACCAGATAGAATCATCAGTTCCAACTTAAATTTCACTGGGAAACTTAGCCCTGATGCAAGCAATGGTCGCACAGAGGTTTTCATTAATGGTCGGGAAATTACCAAACTTGAACGGAGGGTTCTAAAAGTAAGTTTTTTTTCCAGTTAATTCTTGTACTAGTGAGTGATGCCAGAGACAATATTTAAATTCTTGCCAGGTAAATGTGAAATAGCTGCTAGGTTGATTGGATCCCCCATCAACATTCCATTTAGGATTAGGCATAATCGGAACGTATTTTACATATATCTCTCTCCTTATTTTAGATCCCTTTCCCTATTCTATTTACCCCTCTTAGCTTCTATTGAATCAAGAAATAGGTTTGATTGTCCATGCATTATGCTAATCGTTTCAGAGTTCTCTGTATTAAATACCATTTAGGCTTGCTGTTCTAATCCCATTTTTTCTTGATTAGTTAGCAAAGCAATAGGATTTGTTAAATTTTTTTGTGTAGTTAATAAATAGTATTTGTGAAGCCCTTCCATTAATTTTTTTTTTAATTGCTGGCGACAAATGCTTGGGAGGGAATTTTCTGAGTTTATTTTTGTATCAATTGCCCAATTTTTCACCGGGATATTGGACAATGCTTTGTGGTTGTTGATTGCTGACATTTGCACTTGCTCTCAGCATTGACCTAGCATCGGAAAAGATGAGCAGGGTTTGGAAAGTTGTAGTGGGAAAAAGTAGATGTGTTAGAATGGCAGTATCTTATTAGCTCCCACAATGATTGTATGTGTCCTTCCAAAGTGGTCTCTCTGTTCCTGGGGATGAAGACTGCAATGCTTTAGTAAGGATAAGCTATAGTCTCATTAGGGAAGTACATGAGTGTAAGAATAGAATCTAAATAGAGGTTAGGGAAGCAAGTAAATTGGTGAGAACTATCAAAGTGTGTAATGGTGAGATAGCAGCTTTGCATGCAGACACACCAGATCATGCTTCATGCTAGTTGAGTTCATCTTGGTCACAGCTTAGCTATGGTGCCCAATTTCAGTCATAGCTGGAGAATAGCTTAACCTTGTGCCTGTTCCCAGCTTGTGAATGTTTTAATACTTTATTATTGATCAACAATACTATTTTTTATGTTAGTGCTCTTGCGACATAAAAGGTTGCTGCAATAGCTAGTCCGAGTTTTTGGATTGGTTCTCCTTACTGAGTAAATGTATCAAGCTTCCATGTCAGTCTCTTTGTAATTGTGTATTGTATGTGCTTTCAGTCACTTTTTGTTCATGTCCTGTGCAATTGCTAACCTGGTCCAAATGTTTTAGCTGGCGAAGGTGCAGTGTCCACGTGATACTCATTTTTGGGTCTATGATGATGGTCGTTACGAAGAGGAAGGTCAGAATAATATCAGGGGGAATATTTGGGAGAAGGTATATGCTGGAAACTCCTTATTAGAAGTTCACAACCAGTATAAGATCATAGGTCCTGTATGAAACTCTTGGATTTGCTCTTTGCTAGACAGGCATCAACAAGGATTGTTAGTACACTTTTCTCTTTGCCTGTGCCCCATGGTCAACCTCATGGACAGAGAGATGAGGCCAGCAATTTTACCACCGTTCCAAATTATCTAGAGCAGAAAAAAATACAGAAACTACTTCTACTTGGGATTCAAGGTTCCGGAACCAGCACTATCTTCAAGCAGGTATGGCATTTCTGTTTGGTGCTTTGATTAGCTATGTTCTAGATCAGTCAAATGTGGAATTTTCATCTCACGCTTGAAACAGATCTTATACGCCCCATAGCTTGGGCAGTTTCTGCCTATCCAATTAAGAATTCATTGTTAGAGCATTAGCACTTGGCAAATATGAGTGGTTATGAGTTGGTTAAGCATTCTGAAATACCAATGTTCCTGTATCTGTGACTTCATTTTGATAATTTGTTTCTTACTCAATGTCAAACTTGGTGGAGCAATAAGTTAGTTGATTGCAGTGAATGTTGTGTTTGCCTTGTTCAAGATTTGAGCCCTTTACTGAATTGTATTCAAACTATCCATTATTAGTCAGCAAGGGGTGCGAACAAAACTTTATACCACCTATATTCCACAAGATAGTGTGAAGAACTTGAGATATTATGTGCTTGATGCATGTACGATTAAGATCACTTTCTCTGTTGCACTTCTCAATAGAAGTACAACTCAGCCTGAATTTGAAAAGCTGTGGTGACTAGTATTCTAGACATGTTTTCATCACCACTTAAGTCCCTTGCTAGAACTTGAAATTCTTTTTATGGCTTCTGGTACTGTTTTTAATGTGCATTATGCATTTCTTAAACAGGCCAAATTTTTGTATGGGAGCAAGTTCACCGCAGAAGAACTGCAAGATATCAAATCAATGATCCAGAGCAATATGTACAGATATCTTAGCATTTTGCTTGATGGGCGGGAACGCTTTGAGGAGGAGGCAGTCTCTAGGATGAAAGCACTTGGTTTTGAAGACCAAAATTCTGAAGCTGGTTATGTCTTAATTTATAGTTTTCTTGCATTAAAATTCTTGTGACAGCACCTCCATTTATCCTCTTCAAGTCATATCTTGACTATTAAGCATTTGGAGGCTGTGATTTAGGGTGCATGCTAGTAATTTCCAGTAATCTCGAAAAAAAATTTAGGAATTTATTAGCAACCCTCTCCCCCCCCCTCCTTTTTCTAGGTGGGTGGAACTTGGATGGAAGATAATTTATTGCATTTTTTTCAAGTATTAGAGTGCCCTCTAAAACTTCAATTGATCTGATCCTATCTTTTCAGGTGGAGATGTTGACCACAGTGAAACTAATCTGTGTATCTATTCGATCAACCCGAGGTTGAAGCATTTCTCTGACTGGTTACTGGATATTATAGCAACTGGAGATTTGGATGCTTTCTTCCCTGCAGCAACACGTGAGTATGCTCCATTAGTTGAGGAGGTGTGGAGAGATCCTGCCACACAGGAAACATATAGTAGAAAAAATGAGCTTCACTTCCTTCCAGATGTTGCTGAATACTTCTTGAGTCGGGTATTGTTCTGAATTTCACAATTTCTGAATTCTTTTCAATCACCAAGTTTTCCGTTCTGATATTGTGGTAGTCTTTCAATCTAATGGATGTCTCTTGCATGGTTTAATCCTAGATAAACTTAATTATCATTACACGGTCATTGAAGGGCTGTATGACACGGTCTTTTTTCTTTCAGGCTGTCGAGATCTCAAGCAATGAATATGAACCCTCTGAACGTGATATTCTCTATGCAGAAGGGGTCACCCAAGGGAATGGTTTGGCTTTCATAGAATTCTCCCTTGATGATCGCAGTGCAATGTCTGAAACATACACAGATAATCTGGATGCTCCACCCCCTCCTCTGACCAGGTAAAATTCCTATTTTCTGCACAATCCCCTGAAATAGGCCTACGATAGCATCAAACAGGAAAGGAAAACAAAAACTTTACAGATCTCAACTTTACTAGAGGCAATGACATTGTGAGCACCCTAGCTCAGAACCTTTTTTCGATGACAGGCAGCATGCCTTCCATGGAAAACTAACACGTTTTCATTATAACCGACTTGGTTTGACAGAGCACATTCAGCAGATTTTTATCGTGAAGCACTGGAATCTTGATTTTTTGTACACTAACACAGTTCATGGCATTCGAACCCGAAATTTCTTCTCTTTATTGTCTTGTCATGTCGGCAGGATTCAAGTACTCATGCCTGCGATTTTTTTTCCTTTCAGATATCAGTTGATTAGAGTAAATGCAAAGGGGATGAATGATGGGTGCAAATGGGTGGAAATGTTTGAAGACGTGCAAGCTGTAGTATTCTGTGTAGCCCTCAGTGACTACGATCAGATGTGGTTCTCGCCAGAGAGCAGTGGTAGTGGATCTCTACTTCAGAACAAGATGATGCAAAGCAAGGAGCTATTTGAGACAATGATTAGGCACCCCTGCTTTAAGGATACACCTTTTGTGCTGATACTTAACAAGTATGATGTCTTTGAAGAAAAGGTTAATCGGGTGCATTTAAGTGCCTGTGAGTGGTTTAATGACTTCAGTCCGGTGCAACCTCACCACAACAACCAGTCACTTGCTCACCAGGCTTACTACTATGTCGCCGTGAAGTTTAAAGATCTCTATGCTTCTATCACAGCCCGTAAACTTTATGTATGGCAAACTAGGGCAAGGGACCGAGTGACTATTGATGAGGCATTCAAGTACACAAGGGAGGTTCTCAGGTGGGATGAGGAGAAAGAGGATAATTTCTATGGTGTAGCTGAGGATTCGTTCTACAGTAATGACATGAGCTCCTCACTATTTGTCAGGCAAGGGTGATGCTTTTGAGTTCTCTTTATTTCCTTTATAGATAAAGAATAGGTGTAAAAAAGGAGGTTCCTATCCTCACGAATAAGGACTGACTGATTTATATTCTTTCTTTGTAAGATCAGTTTTTATTGATGATACGGTGAGGTATTTCAAGTGGGGTCTGTTTGCGCCCTTTTTGGAGGAGGGTGCTGTTGATAACAACATGCTTTCAGAGCCCTGCATGTAAACCCCCCCCGCCCCCCCCCGATTGATAAGTTAGGGTTTGAATTGTCTTTAAATTGGTATGAAGATACGTATTGAAGCCACCTGTGCATGCTACGCTCAGGCGGTGGTGTGCTACGCTGGATCCTATAGCTAAGCCAGCACGCTCTCCATTGTATTTCCAATACTTGGAAAAGAGGAAAACCCGCTTCAGCACAAGTCTTTCAAGTTGAGGACTTTATTTCTGTATTTTTTAAAAACATATTTATACTATTGTTTTATTTTGCTGTTAAAAAACTTAATGCCAAAAATAAATTGCGAGCTTTAATGTTAAGAATGATTGATGAACTTTGGCTGGCTTCGGACCTTCAAATATTTATTATGTTTTGTCTTGTCCATTAATTTATCCTTAACTGATGTGAAACTGTGTCAAATCTTTTAGTTTAAAGTTTGGAATTCCGTCCAATGTGTGAGAGATGGCACTTCAGTCCCACCCCATTGAAAACCTTTTCAGTTTAAAAAAGAGTGAAAGATAACATTACATCTGAGGCAATCAGGTATCACGTTTGTTTCAGGCAAAAAAGTCTAGAATTGTTTGCAAGAATAACAGGAAGGCTGCCCGATGACAGCATCAGCAAGGAGATCAACACAAAAGAGCTGTACAGGGTCGTCATTGCCGAATAGGAGACCCACAGACCAGAAACAGCAAGCCAACATGAAATAAGCAGATCAGCAGAGAACACTCAATTCAAAAAACTTACCAGTGAATGATTGCCAGAAATAAAATGTAGTTGCAAAGGGATGATTAAAAATGCGGTGGCGGTTGCTGGCTTCATATCAAACGACTATCGCACCTTGGGAATATTAAATAGTGTATATTACGTGATATCCATTCCAAGAGTAGCAAGAAAGAATGTTCTTCTCAGTCGATTCAACCATGTATCTTGGCAGACCACCTTCTATAAGCCACAAATCCCAAGTGAAAATAATACACAGGCAACTCCTTTCAGAAAAAAAATAAATAATAAAATTGACGTTTCTAAAATATCAAAAGGATTCTGGAATTCGAAAGAAGCATACAAAGTTTTGCCTTGACTGCCCACGTGTCTTACAGATAGTCTCTCCACTTAGTCACCCATCAATATTCGCCTTTTGGATTTATGAAATTGTTACAGTAGGCAGAAAAGGTAATCAAGAACCATAAGTTTAAAAAATCATGATGCTACCAGATCAGGTGTTTCAGCCTCAACCGATAACAAAGCAGTGTGCACTTTATCCAACCAATTGTCCAGTCGATCTCGCAGGGATTTGATCTGTGGAATCCCCAGAACTCTTGGCTGTACCCATGAAACGTGCACTGTTCCTTCAACTTGATCAATTATACCCTCAATAAGGTGGACCTGTTAGCAAAATCACAGCATTCGCTTTACATCATGCACACAATAAAAAAGGGCAGAGAAGCGAATGCAATTACCAAATTTGAGTTGATGCATTCTAGATCATGGTAATGCCATAATTCATGTGGGAATAATTGAACAGTTTCAATAAAATGTTTTGAAGTTAATGCATCAATACTGAAAATCAATACAAATCACATAGAACATTCAGTAAAGAAGATTCCAATCTCTTGGCTTCTTTTTGAAGCACATAGCACAACTCATCTTTTGCTTCAAAGTAAAGAAAGATTGAAAACAATAAACATTTCACTTGCCTTGGCAAAATTCCAGCCAATAAACAAATGCAGAAAAGTTCTTATTTCTAACAAATAAAGAGCATTCAGAAGGAGCAGATGGCCATGCTCTTCATGGAGTACAAACACCGATAAACATTTATGGGGTGTAGAAAAAAAAAAACGTCTTCGAAAAAAATGAATTTTTTTGCTTTAAATTTAATTTTTTTGTGTGTTCTTATATTATTGTAATGTGCTGATATAAAAAAAAATTAAAAATAATAAAACATAATTTTGATGCAGTTTTGAACGAAAATCAATTTGAAAAACAATCTCAAACAGGCACTTAGTATAACATGTTGTCAACCATGCATGTCCCCAACAAACATGTATGAAAATGAGCTTAACGTTTTTTCCCCTCAAGAGATCTAAAAACTTTTTGATTTTTTTTTAATGTAAACTGTACAGGTTTTCACTGAAAGATTGCTTACTGCGGAAATATAAGTTTATGCATCTCATACAAGTTCCAACATAAATTTGGGTAGAGGGAGTTGGACTTACAGAAAGGCTCTTCATGAGAAGATGCTCCACATCCTCAATGGAAAGCTTAGTGCGCTCAGCAATGACATTTAATGGAATAGTTCGATCTTCAGAAGGACGACTGCAAGGAAGTATATCTAAGTTCAGCCAGCAATAATCTGATACAAGTGGTGCATGGTTTGCTAAACTTTGTCCATCAAACCACAAGTGGAAAGATGTTGCAAATGCACACATACCTGAAGATAATTTCCATTAGGCAGAGAATATTAATCTTTTCTAATAGCTTTGGCTCATTCTGAACTAATGCTGGCTGGGCCCTCAGGGCAGCATTGTGTACGCGGCACAGTTCTTGATAACAAACTAAGTCACCAGAGTTAAATGCCTGGAGAATGTAGTAGAGCCACTCCACCTGAGTTCCCAGAAGGCTCTTTATCTGTAAAGCAAAATAAATGTTCATCCCAAACCCACGATGTAGAGTAGAAAGCTACACAGATATATAAGGAGAGGAAAGGGACAGTTATGAAGATAGTCTTACTATAGGATGCGCAAGCAACTCTCCAAAGTTGTAGATGTTATCACCCAAAAGAGCAGAGAGAGAGAGATCAAATGCCAAATCCTAAATACAAGATAAAGAAAATAAATAAGGTGACCATGAACACCATATCATAATTGAAAGTGCAAGGCACAAAACATATACAAAGCAAGAGCATATAAACCAATCAACCAATTAAATTATCCTTTTTTTTTTAACTCTTTCCTTAATGGAAATAAATTATCAGTGTAGTAACCACAACAACCAATCCGGGTAACCTATTATTCACTACACTGAATGCCCATAATTTTCTATTCCAGAAAAAAACATCATCAGTAAATTCAATTCTTGTTCCAAACAGCAAATAATAACACTTACAAATCAATTAAACTAGAGCTTCATAAATCATGACCGGAGATTAATTAATCTTTGAACATGACATAATTTGATGCTTTTGAAGATTAATTACCATCCATCTTAAAGCTCGCAGTGTCAAAAACTACAAAATTCCAGTAAGAATTAACCTTAACCCAGGAGTCACTAACAGTCCTCCCAATGCCTGAGGTATTGTCCAAAATAAGCTAATACATTTCTACTTGATGTGATGCCAGTCTCTCTGTTCACTGCTTATATTAATTCAAAATAATTATATTACCATAACTTTTAACAGGAGATAGCAAAACAAGAAAACCCCAAGCTGCTCAGATAAGCACCCAGGCCCACAAAAGCACAACCAAGCTTCACTGCTTGAACTTTGCTTAGATCATAATAATTTCTTCACGCAGGATGCCAATAAAAAAAATGTACGAAAGATTCGAGAGACTGATTCCTGACAGAAATCAGCAAGACAACATTTTAAAGATTCCGTTGCCATGGGATAACATAAAGAAATGATTGCCAAGGGAAACCAAGGATCATTAAATCTGGTATTGGTTCCATGCATATCAATAAAGCTGGCATGCCATATGAAAATGAAAAAATAGTGCACAGATAAATTGTTAGAAGGCCATGCCTCCATCAGTCTTTTGTAACTAATTTTTTAGATGTTGATAATCACATACCAGCTTAAATGAATCTGAGAGGGACTCCACCGACGTATATGCAAGATAAAGAAGAGCACTTTTATAGAACTCGGCAAATTCCTGACGATGTTTATAGTATTGAGATGAAACCCAATAATAACTGGCATACACAGACGGATCAATATCTGTCATACTGTCAAGGGTACTCTTTCCATCTTCTAAATGCCTTTTGCACTCCTTTTGATCCCCCTGCTCAAGCTTGAATATGGCTATTTGCATCTTAATGTAAAGGACAGGTTCTTCTATACGCTGTTCTCTAGTTGCTTGAAGCTTTTCAATCACTCCTTCAAGATAGCTAATGGCAGCATCTTTCTCTGTATACCGCCGAGAAACTATAACAGCAAAGTGTGCAAGCTTGAGAAGGTTGATCTTTGTCTCAAAGTCGGTGATAAAATTTTGATAAAACTGTATAAGAGCATCCCCAGCCTGGAATTTAACAGAAAAATAAAAACACAAAATATAAGTATCTAATTCGCATAGGCTAACAAATCGAAAGAAAATTATTTTAATACAAGTGACATAGTGAATCATAAGCACTCGACTTTGAGAAGGGGTAACAAGGATGAGAATGAGAGAGGAGAAGAAGTGAGTGTGACCAAGTTCATAAACTTCAGGGTATTTGACAGGTCGCTAACTGAGTCTTAATTGAAGAGCAATCATAAACATATCAAAATCTACTATATGTCAGTAAAAAATAGCAAAATAAAACAGAAGGATATCATGCATGCAAAATTTAAGAGCCAAAATCATTGTGTGCTTTTGACACATATGAGGTCAAACCTACAGAAGCAATCACATTTGGTAGCAGACCTTTGTCCTAAACCTATTTCCACTTGAATAAGAATTTTGTTAAGTAAATTAGATTGTCTGCAAATATTAGTAACCCCCAGTTCTGGATTTCCATGTAGATCTTATACCACAACAATCAGATACCGAATTTCGTGAAATGAAATGAAAAGGGAGCGAACAAGCCCTCATCAACGCAACCAATTTCAACTACTTAAATTAGGCAAGAATTCAACAAAGAAACCAAAATGAGAAACACTTAGATTTAAATCTCACCTCATTTCCCCAATTTATCATTAAGATAAACACCAAATAAAATCAAAACTCAAACATACAAACAGGCACACGTAGGAACCCTAATTTACCAGTCAAGACCATAGATATCCTCATTATCAAATACAACGACTTCTAACATCTCTAAAAAAACCCTAATTATACCACAAAACCCTTAAACCCCCAAATTCTCCAAACCTAAGACAGAATTTCCAAAGAAACTAATCCAAGAGAACCACAAAGAAAACCCTAACATCCCGAATCATGATCAAGCACACAAACAGTGAAACATGCAAATATATATAATAGAGAGAGAGAGAGAGAAGAAATAAACAAGATAGAGAGTAGAGAGTCAGACCTGAAAGACGGCGAGAGCGACAAACTGTTCGAGTTTGAGAGTGAGTTGGTGCCAGAGCTTCTTCTGGTACAGATCTGAGATTGAATTGTACCATTCGTCAAGTTCTGGATGAGCGTTGCGCAGTGTCTCCAAGTACTGTAGTGCGGCCATGGCGCCGATTTAGAGAGAGGGTTTCTTTTAGTTGGTTTCTGAGCTTGAAGGAATTTTTAATAATTTGCTTGTGTTACGTCTCTCTTGTATTTTCCCTGTGAGTTGAGAGTGGGTTTTGTTAGTCTGGCTTGAGCTCAAAGAAAAGGAAAAGGAAAAAGAACAGAATCTGGTGGGATATTTGGGCCGGGTTATAAATCATAAAGGGCTGGATTGGGTCTGTGGGCTGCCTTCACTCTTCAATACGAAGCCCAGTCCATGCATAACATAACACTGTATTCGTTCCTTCTTCTTTTTTGACGGCTGGGAATCTGTATATATATTTTCAAGCATGGCTATCTTATTATGATAATCAGAGCTATTTTTTTTAAATAATAATAATAATAATAATTAAATACCCTCTATATTAAGTATAATTCTCTGCAAAAACCAACAATTTCGTAGATGAACTAGTTGAAGTTGCTTGTGCTCTCCATCTTAGCCATGAACGTGGTTGGCCTTAACAATGATTTCTCATGTGACCTTTATGCATATTCAATCATTCAATTTCCTATTTTTGGTGAAAGTCTTCAAGCAGAATAATAACACACAACACACAAACCAAACCCACTTGCAAAAACCAGATAATTTCCCACAAGTAATCAATTCTATGGAATGCGAGGTCAAATATTTTCCATGTTAACTTCCAGGCAACGCAAAGCTAAGAATCCCTTTAGAAGTTCTTTATCAGCCCCACTCTCCTTCCCAAGCCAGAAAGGCATCGCAAGAAATAACAATGGTGCAGGTTAAGGCGATGCTCGAATCCCTTCTTCTTTTCCTCCTCCTTCTCACCTCATCAGTATCAGTTCATTCAGTTGCCGGTGAAGCTGTCAGGAAAAACAATGTTGCAAAATCATACCGGTCATGGCGGAGAATAAATCACGGCAGTGCTCGAGGTCCTCCGAAGCACCTTGTCAACCCTGCGGTGGAGCATCCATTTGAAGTTCCCAAGTTGCCTGTATAGCGTTCTTTGTTTTTCTCCCCTTTTTTCTAGTTTTTCTTGACGTGTCTCCCCCTCCTTCCTCCTCCTCTCTAACTTGTTGCTTATTTCTTGATGTTTATGTACTAATATCTACTTTTGCACTGTATCCACTATTGTGATTGGTTTTCTGAATTCACTCGTAACAGTTCAGAGAGATTGGCTTTTATATGAGCGTCCCAGGTGCAATTTTTATTGTTAAACTTCAACGGCTCCATATTGTCTGTGATTTCCATTGAGCTCTCCCGGCATGACCCAGTGACAGCATTCTAAAACAAGGAACTTGACGTTCATTTTGATCTTCTGGAAGCGTTACAGCCTTGCCTTTTTACTGGGATTTTCAACTCATTTTTTCCAAGAAACGCTTAGCAATCTATTCTTTTGATTTCTACCTGGGTTTGATGCATAAATAGAACTAATCCCCATCTCCTCTCAAGAGCCAGATGACAAAGCAAACTGAGTGCTAAATCATTCCATCCCTCTTTTCCTCTGAAATGTTAACAGCTAATATTGACCGCTAAAAGACCGATTAACAATGATTTGCACAGCAAATGTCTAGCTGGGAAGCATTTAACAAAGAATCACGTGCTGTGTATAGCATGAAAAATTGGTGGAAGGAGGCTGCACCAAAAACATCACCAACTGGTGATGAATGCTCTTCGTTCTAGATATTTCATGCTAATAGAGTGTACATTTTGATAAATTACCAGTCACGGCTGTATCAGGATCCATCCTACAAAACCATTCTGCAAACACTATAGAGGTGCAGTGGATAAAAGGATACGGCCATCGTACCACATCGGCACTATCATGCAGAATCCTAGTCAGCATGACCACACATATATGCAAGGGCTATCTACAAGTAGCAAACAATCACCGTAAACAAGGAAAGTGCTTCCCTGACTCAAGCTATTATGGATCCTGGATACTCGTAGGTCCAAAATTGTGTTAAAAAATCCTAGACCCTCAGGATGCATCCTTAGGTTGTTCGTCAACATCAAGGAAACGAGTGGAATGGACCACAAACACTATGTTTTGGATGGCATGAAAACACAGTAAGGTGCAGGTTGACAGTTTGACAGAAGACAGGAAGCACATTCTGAGTCCCTTCCAAATCTACATGTACTTATCCAGAATCTGTTGTGCTAACCTAAATGTACATCTAATACAATAATAATCTTGAAAAGGGAGAAATGATGACGCCAAGTCCATTGTCAAGTAGAGAAGAGCATAGACTATTTGCATAATCTGCCATAAATGACTATATCTATCGAATTTCAAGAATGTTTCTGCGCTCAACGTTGACTTGTTACATATACATAAAAAAGGTGTAATGTTGCTATGGTTCATTGGTAATTACATATACTCCAATGGACTTATGCCAAAAAAACAGGGGAATGGGAACGAAGGGAAAGAAGAGGAGGAGAAGGAGGACATCAAATTTTGTATGGAACTATGCAAAGCTGCATTCCATTTAGAATCGATACCAGGTTTTAGACCCCAGATGCATTACATTCTTCAAGTAGATTTAGTAAATTATGCTCAGGGGCACTGATAGAAGGCAGTATCAGTCGATTAGACTGGTTTGGCCGCGGTCGCGGCCTCGACTCAACAGATTCAGATTCAAGAGCCCCACCTTCTTTCATGACTGGCAAATCACCTCTTCTATGCACAGTTGCGGATACTCGTTCCTTCCATATTCTTCCATCCTAAATAGAGAAAGTTGAAATTAAATCTCAAAACTTAAGTGTTGAATAAAACAAATAGATTTCTGAAATAAAACAGTGGAGATCTTACATAGCTGCAGCAGATTCATCCACAAAAATCTAAACCCAAAAAAGAAAAGAAAAAACCATACAGAACCCACCCCCACAGTTCAAAACCATGCCATAATTCTTATACAAGCCATGCGTTTTTTTGTAACAGCAATCTAATCTTCTTCAGAAATTCGAGCTAAGAACCATTATGGCCTAATCACAATGATTGGGTTATATATGTTGGGAATTTGCAATATGACCTAACAAAACCTCCCCCAATTCTAAGAATCTTATTCAACTTTGCATCAAACTGCACACCTTGAGCAATTCAAGCAACGAGAGGAAAAAGAAAAGACACCAGTTGGTAATACAGCTCAAAATTCAGAAAGGAAACAAGAACCAAGCTTACATTAAGAATTGAAGGTTCAGGAAGTGGGCATTGGATTGGTTGATCACTGTCGAGAGGCTCTATCGGATGCTCAACTGGCTTAAACTCTACTGCCAATTCAATTCCATGAGGAGCAGCAGCAGCTGCCCCAGTAACATCTGCATTTGGGGGCAATACTTCTCTCTCATCCTGCAGCCCATCAAGCCACTCATTACATCAAAACTTTTACAATTTGACAACAGTGGCCAAAAAATAGTAATTGTAGACGCAGATAAAAACATCAGAACTTACGAAGGAAATGGAAAACATCAAAAAAAGGAACTAGCTTCAAGAAAAAAGAAGAAGCAACACACTATACCGATTGCTATGTGAAGACACTACATAACAATCTTTGTAGTATCCATAGGTGGTGCTAAAAAAATGACTTATTTAAGGATCAGACAGTGACTGAAATTTGATGAAAATAGTCTGAGATCAGGTAATCAAGATAAAAATAACATCAACAAGGGAGATAATCATATTCACTTAAAACAAAAGGATATCAGTATAAATTAAGCCAGCATCAAAATAACAGGTGAAGCTAGAGAAAGTTGTCACAAATTGAAGACCAATTAAAATCCAGCTTGACAAAACACAGAACCAAATGACAAAGTCAACCAATATAATAAACCAATTTCCAATTTTCTGAGGTAAAGCACTACCATAAAATCTAGGAACCTTAACAAGCTAAATGGATTTTAAGCGTAGTAGTACTAAATAAATAAATCAAATAAGAAACAAAGCAGGAAAATTTCTTCAAATAATATTAGATAGAAAGACGAACATAAAAACAAAAGGGTGTTCTTACAATGGCACTCTGGGTTCTTCTATGGCCTCCTCTACCAACAGAAAATCTTGAGAAAATACCCACCATTCTGCATCCACGCAGCAAAACTGTTTCTTTAACACGAAAGGTGTTCAAATCTCAGGTTTTCTTTGTCTAACAATATAGATCATTCTATTTCTCTGTATCCACACAATAAAAACAAAAGGTACACAGATTGTTTTCAATGCTCAATGAATGATGTTTTCTCACTACAACTCACCTTCTCTCTCTAAAACAAAGAAGGGGAGGTGATAAGGTTGCTTGGCGTAATGGGTTTTGTCTGTTTTTCGGATTCTCTTGCGTCTTTTTGTAGTAAAACTGTAAGCTTTGGAGTTAGTAGAGTAAAAATTAATTTTTTTTTAAAAAAAGAGAAATAATAAATGAGAGGCGATTGGTTGGGAGGCATCTACGCCACTGTGCATGTGGGTGTTGTCCACTGACTATCGGCCAACCCACAGCCTTAGTTTGTTAGGAAGTGACCTCACGCACCACCTACGGAGGCTGAAATTTAACCACTACGATTGTCAACTCTTCACGTGTAAATCTTTTTTTTTTAATCTCTCTCTTGTCATTATTAGTTTGGATTTAGAATTAGTGACGGTTTATTAGTTTAGATGAAGTTGTTTTTTTAGTTTAGTTTTATAGTGTTTTGTTTAGAAATATATTAAAATAATATTTTTATATTTTTTTATAATTTTTTATATCAGCACATGAAAATGATCTACAAACACTAATTTTTTAATTTAAAATAAAAAAATTGAAATGTAGCGCTAAACACCCATATAGTGTTGGCATGGGATAATCAATGACCTTAAACACAAGAATGAAATAATAACTTCATAGAAAGTAAACTTAAAAAACAACTCAAGTCGACCCTGGTTAATCTAACAAACTTGCAATTCGAGTTATGAGACTATGATAACTCTATAAAAATCAAATCAAATAAATTATGAGTCTCGATTTCTAATAAATTTATTTTTTTAATGATAAAATTATAAAAACTTAATCTAAAAAACAAGACAAAAAAATGACTTCAATCTACCCATGTTAACTCATAAAACATGTGACCTGGGTCATGAGACTGAGATAACCTCGTAGAAAATAAATTGAAATAAATTACAAAGTTTAATTCCTAACCAACCTAAAATTGAAGATGTTAAATAATAAAATTGAAAAAAATACTAGATAAAAAAAATACCAAAATAAATCAATTCAATTGGGTTAAATTGCTAAACTCAAACATGAGTTATAAAATTGAGATAACCGAATAAAATGCAAACCAAATAAATAATGAAGGTAAACTATATTGTTTATTAAACTAAAATATTAAATGATAAAATTAGAGAAAAACATAAATTTAAAAAATAAGGTAAGAGAAATTCACAATGATTAATGTTATATAAGGTGGTGCACAATAAAAAAAACATCATCTCTTTTCTTTGTTTCTTAATTGTAAGAAATATTATGAGAAATAAATATTTTGTTAGTGTGGTAGATAAACTAAATTGCAGATTAAATAAAAAAATATTTTCAAATGAATAACAAAAGTGTTATTATATTTATTATTATTTTTAGTTTGGATAATTTTTTTATTAATTCTATCTTAATGACTACTTATTATCGCTAATAACAAATAATTTTTATTTCATAAAAAAAACATAACATTAAAAAAAATCAAACTAATCTCTTCAACGTATTATACAAAATAAAAAAAGAGAGTTAAAACATCACCATCTAAAAACAAAGTTAAAATAATAAGAGGGAGGATATAAAATCAATGTTTAAATAGAAACAATTAATGAAAATTGATAAGAAAACAAAAATTGATTAGGACCACATGCCTCGAATTACTCAATTAGCCCAAGCTTGGTTAGGACCACGTGCCTCGACTTACTCAATAAGCCCAAGCTTCCCCCTCCTAAAAAAATAATCTTATAATATAAATCTTAAAAACTAATTCACAACCCCAAAACATATTGCTTGAAAATGTTTTTTTATTTATTTTTAAAATAATTTTAATTTATTTTTAAAAAATTATTTTTAACATCAGAAAATAATCTAAAAAAATTTAATTTACAGTAAAAAAAAATATTTTTATTTTTTTTCAAAAAACTTTCGAAACTATTCCAAACCACCACCCCTAAAATTAAAAAAACCAATTGAATAGCCAGCAGAGTCTTGGCCTGATGGTCAAGAAGAATTTCTCTCTTCCTCTCACCTTAGGTTCAAGCCTTGTTAAGCATGTATGTTATCCCCACAATGCTTTATATGTCTATTGGATTTGCATAATGTTTAGTGGACCCGAAATTAGTTATGGTAGATGCAAACTGACCCGGACACCTGATTATATATAAAAAAAACCAATAGAATAGAAAAACTATATGGAACCTAACCTATTTTTTACATCGTGTTTAGCGAGAAAGTCTACCTTAATTGAACTTCTATTAAGAAACAAATCCGTTGTCACATTTTCATGGTTGAAAGGTGACCAACTAGTAATTTTCTTTCTTATTTATCTTTTTCCAACAAGTTTGTCTATCTTTTCTCAAATCCAATTACTGAAAAATATGGGGGTTTTCTATTATAATTTTAGCTTTATCTTATGAAATTAATCGTAAAAGGATTAAATAAAATAAATTGAGGGAAAAAAAAGAGAAATGAAAAGAAAAATAATGGGGAGGACATCCATTATTCATAACAATAGTGAACCAATCCTATTTATATTAAGATATTTAGTAATTATCTAGAATATGATAGGAAAATATTTAATTTTGGTTTCTAAAAATTTATACAAGATATCTAGCACTAAAACATCTTTTTATTGAGTTTAAATTTTTATTAGAATTACAATTCTAGGATTTTTTTAGGAGTATGGTTGAAGTTATTTTTCAAAGTGTTTTTGTTTAGAAATGTGTCAAAATGATATTTTTTTAAAATAATTATTGAAATTAGCAAATCAAAATGATATAAAAACACCACAAAAAATTAATTTAAAATAAAAAATAAAAATATATTTTTTAGTTTTTTTTAATGATGCTTTTAAAATATGGTATTAAAATACTACAAAAACTAGCAAACAAAAAGTAGTCCATCGGTAGTGTTTGATGAAAATAGAGATGGATTGGCAATGGAATTTGTGTCACCGCTGATTGCTAGTATAATTGCTAATGGAATATAAAAAATAATTAAATATCATGATAGACATATGACATGTCATTATTATGGAAAAAATTAGGGGTAGCGTTTTTGGTTCGGTTTTTATCAAAAAAATAAAAATAAATAATCAAACTGAAAATTATATATATTTTTTAAAAATAACCGAAACTAGTAAAAAACCCTGAATATTTTCGGTTCAGTTTGATTTGACTGGTTTGGCTCCTCTTATACGATCAATCTCCTTCGGAGTCGAAATTTCTCTTTGCTACTTAGTGCTCGTTTGACATTGCGATTCCACCGCCTTTAAGCCAAAATTTGAATTTTATTTTATTTTTTTTCATTTTAAATTAATATATTTTTGTGTGTTTTAGATCATTTTAATGTGCTGAATTTAAAAATGATTTTTTTTTAAAAAAAATATCATTTTGATGTATTTCGGTATGATAAACACTTTAAAAAACTACCGCAATCGCACTCCCAAACAAACCATTAAATTGGGGTTCCCTCTACTCAATCTGTAATGGGATGCAGTCGCGACGGCGATTTTTGTGACGCGCTTCGCGCCCCGCCTTCACCCTGGGATTCGGGGAACAACGGCGTGCGGTGAAAATGTGGGGGGTATTTTTATAGTCATGAAAAATTATGACTATAATTATTGGGAGTCGCCACCTAGTATCAAGGTTACTAGGAACCTATTGGTCTGCGAGAGTCTAGGGTAAGGAGACTTATTGTGCAAGGGGAAGACGCATCACCTCCAGTGCACCCTACCTAAGGTAAGCTGCATTGTTGTTTGATTGTTTTTCTAAATCATTATTTTTTTGGTCTCTCCAAAACTTCGACGTAGATTTCTCTCCGTGAAAGAATCTCTACCTCGTTAAGTGTTAAAAGACTAACTAAAAATGAATTTTTGCACTGCATTTTGAAAATCTTATTTTTAATTATCCACGAGCGTACATTACAGTATAATTTTACACCGTGATAGATAAGGAAAAATAAATGTTAAAACATTTTTGACATTTTGGCCGAATGTCAACGGATAAACATAAACTGGTTATGATATCCAATTTTTCGCTTTAAAAATATGGAAAAATATGCAACATATTTTTTACAAAAAATACAATGAGAAAATTTTGGAATTCAGCCGTATGCAATAAAACAAAATATTATTATTTTTTTGAAAATTTTCTTTTATTTTATTTTATTTTTGGGTCAGATGGAAGCTCAAATGATAAAAGGTCTAGGTTAGCGCCACCTGCCCACCTTGTACCGGGCTCCCGACCCAATATTCTAGACGGGCTGGGATCCTGTCTCTTCGGAGGTCGGGCGGACATGAAGCCCAGCCCAAATGACCGCTGTGGAGTCACTCCTGTGCATGCAAAAAAGACAAGAACGATTGAAGAAGATGAATAGTGCTATGACGATTTTTCAAGTGCGACGAATGGAGATTCTATTAATACCTTCGTGTAGAGGATGTCGAGGTGGTTCTCCCTGTTGTTGTGGCGTCGAAACGGAAGTGTATGGTGGCCGGAAAAAGGGCCTGAAGTCGCTGGTGATTGTTGGAATGGCTGCCTCTTCGTTGTCCCTGTTGTCGCTGCGAAGGTGGTCCTGCTGCTGGGGTGAAGGCAGAGATGATGATGATGAAGTGGTGGTGAGGAGTGGCCGAGGTTGATGGCCGGAGTGATGGCCGAGAGGGAGATGATGATTCTGCAACTAGAGAGAGATGCATGCTTATCGGTTTTAGAGAGAGGCGGAGAATGGAGAGAGAGAGAGCAAACCGAGAGGGATGAAGATCAACTGTTTTTGTAATTTTTCCTTCATTTTCTTTTGCTTCTCCCTTCTTCCCAGCTTGAAAACAAATTTCTTCTTTTCCTTTCCTCTATTCTTTTCGTTTATTCCGACAATCTTCTCCTCTGTTTCGCCAAGCTCCTCCCTTGTTTCTTCTTCCTTTTTAACGTTGCTGCATGCGAGCTTTTATCAATTCTTCCCAGATTTTTCTCTCCTCTGTTTTCTGTTCCTATTCTACTTTGTTTCCACTTATTCTCCTCCTGCGTAAAAACTTCGCTTTGCATGCGAGTTTTAATATTTCTTTTTCCCCCTTTACGCTTGTTTCACCTCGGTATTTATAAGCAGGAGAACTTCGGGCATGTAACCGAGGGCATCTCTTGCTTTGCCTAGAAAAATGGGAGAAGGGATTTCCCAGGCATGCACATGCCTATGGGTGGCGTGCTGGCGTGCCTACACTGCATGCGCAGAGATTCGGGAGGGAAAGGAGAAAGATCAACTTGGTCCCTCACTTTTTAATCAGCTCAATTGCACTCCTAATTGGTGTTAAATTTATGATTTTGTGCAATCATGTCCCCGTGAAAAATCCAAAGTTATCCTTAAAATTTGCGCGTCATTTTGGCCCTTGACTTCCAATCTATGTCATTTGACTCACGATTGACCATTAAACTCTCAATTGTTTCCAATTGGACTCCTGATTTTGCATAGTTGCCTTGGAAAAATTCCATTTAGCCTCCGAAAATTCCCAACTTCTCAATTGAGCCCAAATTAAATTCAAGGACTTGATTTTTCACTGAGTAAGCCCTTAATAAAATTATTTTGACCAACTTAAAGTATAATTAAGTCCTTGCACTTAATTAAATCCTTTAATTGGACCCTCAATTATTTCCCAAACATAATTATATTTTAAAATTGGCCGACGATTAAATCAAATTGGCCCATAAAAATATAATTATATCCCTTGACTTAATTCTTATACAGATTTTTCCGATGATAAAAATATTTTTGTCTTAAATCTGTATTTTCCTCTATCTTGGGGATAAAAGAGATACAATCGTTTTGTGAAACACTCAAAAATTCACCATTGATTTTTCTACCAACGCCGACCCTTTTATTTATTTTTGTTATTTTGTGGTATATTTTGGGAGTCACCCAAAAATGGGTGATGACAGGATCTACCCGTGCTTCTCTCACAAGGAAAATTGCCCTTACTATTACTAATTGGCAATCAGTCCAAGGGGCAATATTCGGTCAATCAGGTTAATCCCGAACAACCTTTGCTGCTCTCTTTCCAGTTAGAGTAATTGAATCCCACACAGCTCTTCTTGGTCGTGAAGGGTAAGATACCTTCTTTCTATATTTCTATAAAAGAATGAAGTTCACGACTTCATGGAAGAGTCCGACAAGAGAAAGAGAAATCTTTCAGACCCTTAGTTTCAAGACTCTGGTTTTCAGTCTTCCATTTCCAGGTGAGTGTGCGTCGAGATGACTTCTTTCAATAGGCAACTGCCACTTTATTACGCAACCTCACTCAAGTAGCTGTCGTAGTTGAGAACACCTGCTACTAGGTGTGAGCATTTTCGGTTCGATTCGGTTTTTATAAAAAACAATCAAACTGAAAATTATATATATTTTTTAAAAATAACCGAATCGAACCTAGTAAAATCGACCGATTTCGATTCGATTTTTATGATTAAAAATTAGAGAAACCGAATTTGTTTTAAATCATAAAATAAATTCACAATTTATATTTGCAACACATCATAATAATTAACAACAATATCCCAAATTACGACAACAAAAATCCACATTCCGAAAGCAAAAGACATGAACATTAACAATCGATTTTATTAATGATTGATGATTACCGATCCAGGTGGTGATTGTTGTTGCCTGAAATTATGATTAAACAATAGCCCAGAAAACCCAATACAACACAAAGGGAGGGAAAGGCCAAGAGGGGGGACAACTGTTGTTGCTATTAGGGTTTTAAAAATTAGGAAGCAATGAAAGTTTATATTTATAGTAAGTTGTTAAGTCGAACCGGTTCGTTTTCATGTATTTAGTTTTTGCCTTTAAAAACTGATATCGAACCGAACGAGATATTTTTTCAAAGTTTTATAGGTGGTTTAATCAGGTTTTTTTATTGATTCAGTTTTTCAATTATTTTTTTCTGGTTTTTTTTATTTAATCGGTTGACCGATTTTTTTGCTCATCTCTACCGGCTGTTACTGTTGCTAGGGTTTGTTTTAAGAAGGGAGGGAGAGGCCGAGAGGGGTAGCTGGTTTTGAAATTAGAAAAGAAATGAAAGTTTATATTTATAGTAAGTTTTTTAATTGAACCGGTTTGGTTTGGTGTATTCGGTTTTTGCTTTACAAAATTGATACCAACCAGATATTTTTTAGAGTTTTATAATTGGTTTAATCAGTTTTTTTTATTGGTTTGGTTATTTTGGTTATTTTTTTTGTTTTCTCGGTTTAATCAGTAGACCGATTTTTGTGCTCACCTAGAAATAATGATGGAAACATTCCATCACTATTTCCCATTGAAAATTTCGTTGACAATTTTAAACATGTTATAATCAACAACAATCTCTCTCTCATTTCTTCTTCTCCTTTATACTCATAAATCCAACAAAATACTTAATAGTGTCAACATTCTTGTTTTAGTTAGATTATTTCTAAATATTCATTTCACCAAATAAGCAAACCAACTATTTTTTTATGTAACCCATTTATGTTTTGAGTTAGTTTATTGAAATTATTTTATAATATTTGTAGTATTCTAGTTTATTTATGTGTTTTATAGTTTGTTCTTGAAAAAAATTGTGATATGTTTTGTATGTATGTTACAGACTTATTTAGGATTCGAGGAAATTGAATTTGTTTGTAATTCAATGATAAAGAGTTTGATTTTATAACTTAGGTATGTTTATAATAAAAAAGTGATGAGTTATTTAGGCCTTGTTCGTTTCAAGGAAAGTAGTTTTCCAAACTTTCCGTGTTTGTTTGTCATTAGGAAAGTTGGTCAGCGGAAAACACTTTTCAATCAAAAAAAAATTTAACTTAGTTTTCAAGAAAGTGTTTTCTGAAAAATTTGGGCGAAAAACTTTCTGAAATTGTGAAAATTTTAGAAATGTAATTTTTTGCTTATTATATCAAATTTGATCCTCAAACTTTTGATTACTATATATAATTTGTTTTGAATATTTATTTTTCAATTCCATCTCTTAAAATTTAATTTTATATTAATTTTGGTCCGTATTTTTATAATTGCTATTTGCTTTTTTCTTATTATTTTTTTATTAAAATTTTTTATCTATCAAATTTGGTCCTCATTTTTTTTTACTTATTTTATTTGAAATAATTTATGAAATGTTAATTATTATTTTAATTTATTCACCTTTTATTTTTTAAATTTTATAGATTTGATCTCTATTATTTTGATTATTATTTATTTTATTTGAGATAATTTATGAAATTATATATATATATATATATATATATTTCAATTTCATTCTCATTCAACTTTTTAATTTGTAAGATTTGTTCCTCATTATTCTAATAAACTTGAAAAAAAATAATTAATTTATTGATAAATTATTTTCCAATTCATTTTCCATAACTCAAACAAACACTGGAAAGTGTTTTCCAGATTATTTTTCATAACATTGCCAAATATCGGAATTCACTTTTCCCGGAATTCACTTTCCAAAAAAACCACTTTCCAGCAAACAAACAGGGCCTTAATAGGTACCGATCATATTTTTGTCAAAATTATTGTTAAGTTTAAAAAAAATTAGGAAATCTTAGAGAAAATTGAAAAGGTAATAATTAAAAAGTGTTAATTTAGATTGAAAAGGTTTAAATTGAACAAGTGACAAATAATTAGTTAGCCATTGATTATTTGTTGTTCAACTCATATTTAAATGCAATATTGAATTTGTATAGAAATGATAATTGATTGTGAATTTATTTTTAATCAAAAAACTTAAATTATAAATTGATGATATTATTATTTATAAATGTCATCATTAGTATTCTATATAAGTTTCATAAATAATGAGTCTTTGATGTATCAAGATTCACTTAAAGAGTTATATGATAAGATTATCTTTAAAAGGCTAAAGATTTTATAAATTTTATATTTTTTTTTAATCCAAACAATATTATTATAGGTAAAACTAGATGTTTATTTATGAATTGTAACAATTAAAAAAATATCATAAAAATGTAGTGATTATGCATCTTTTTTTAAAAAAAGATTTATAGATAAATGTAGTTGTTGGTTTGTACATAGAGAACTTTATGCTTAAAAAGGATGACTGACTCAACTTTTAGTTCTATAAATATACATGAATTTGTAGATGACATGCTTAAAAAGGATGACTGACTCAACTTTTAGTTCTATAAATATACATGAATTTGTAGATGATAATAGTAACCCTCATTTAAATGGAAATTTTGTGAATTTTCACTCGAATAACCCTGATTTATTTTCATTGTATTCATTATGAAAGTTCACAAAACATCCATTTAGATGAATAATTAAATGTACTTGTAACTAAGTTTTTATAACCTTTAAAAGATTATAGTGAATCATTATGAGGTAGGTGTATAATTCTGAATAAATTATTAATCATTACATGAGTATTTACCAAATATAAGTTAAGTGAAATTGATTATGGTAATATCATTAAATAGGCAAAAAAAAAAATGTCACATGAAGAGAACTTGTATATTTGTAAAATATATGATAAAACTCTAGACTTAGGATAATTTTTTTTTTATATGCTTCCAAACTTTTGCATTTAGTATTATAGTTAATATGCAAATTTTACTAGATGGAAAACATGTTAGCATTCTTAATATAAACCCATTACTATAATATTTAGTAATATAGTTGAAAACTTCTGAAAAATATCTAAAGATCAACAAAAATAGATATTTTTTTCAAATAATAATGCGAAGGAATGATGCATATGTTATGAATACTTCCATATAAGAAATAAAAAATAATGTAAGACAATAACCAAATACTCTATATAAAATAAACTAAGAATCCAATTTAATACTTTGATAATTTATGATTTAGTTTTATTACTTTTTAGATTTTAATTATTGGCCTACCAAATTGACTTGTTCTCAAGCTTATATTATATTATTTAAGGTTATATATATATATATATATATATATATATTGTATACATAAATATAAAATAGAAAAAAACATGATTAATATTTTTTTAAAATATATATTAGTGTTTAAATATTTTTATTATCAATAATTGATAGAATTGAATACAACCACTAATAATTAGTTTTTTTATAGGAAACAATAGTCATAACTACTAATAACTAGCTGTATATTAAAAGGAATAAAGATAAGTATTTATTTTAGTCATAAAGTTAATACAAATTAAAGGGTATTTTCGTCGACAATGCTTTTAGATATAATTATTTTTGTTGCGAAATGAATTAAATAAGCATAAATTTCACAAACTCCCCTATATTTATTTTGATAGCAATTTCACTTCACCACTTACTGTTACGCATCACCTAACTTACAAAAATACCCTGATGCTTCTATGTAATGCCAAAAATGCTTTCATTGCTGCAAAAGTGTTTTTGCTGGTGTTCGATACTGTATTTTAAAAATATTTTTGATTTTTTTAGATTAATTTTTTTATTTATTTTAGATCATTTTGATGTGCTGATGTCAAAAATATTTTTTAAAAAATATAAAAAATATCATTTTAATATATTTTTGAACAAAAAATACTTTAAAAACAATCACAGCCACACTTTCAAATAAACACTTCCTCGTTATAATGCTAATTTGTTGAGACTATTATTGATGTTATTTTTTAAATTATTTTTTATTTAATAATATGTATTTTTAATATTAATATATTAAAGCTTTAACAATTCAATTTAAAATAATTTTTTTTCAAAAATACTTTTAAAACAAACTCTTAAACATCTTTTTAATTATTATTCGATATTATTGTAGCTTCTACTATTATGATTTAAAAAGTATTAATTTTGTTAAGATATCACACTTATATATAATGTATTTTTTTTAATTTAATAATAATAATTTTTTATTTTTCAGATAATATTTCTATCTATTTATCTGTTGGCATGTCATTTCATTGATTTTCTGTTGGCATGGCATTTCATTGCCGTCAATTAAAGAATATATCAGGATTTTGAATAAAATCGATTACTTATTAAAAAAAAATAAAAAAAAATTAAACACTATGAAAATCAAATAAATTCAAACATTCATAATTGTGACATCCCCTGATTCACGTAATAACGATAAATAATATAAATGAAAGGATTTTTTTTATCATTTATAAATAAATGGAAATTTTATTATTTATATAATTTAAAGAGTGTTAGATGTTTACATATACATGAGGCAAAGACAAAGATATTATTTTAACGTCGTCCCATCGTCGTTCTACCAAGTGCACCATAAAGAACAGTTGTCAACCGGAGTCGAAGGTGTTCTATCCTGTTCAGTCCATTAGAGAATCCCGTCTTGCAATCCTCGGTATTATTGACGCAGCAGAAAATTATAAAAAAATACGATTAACGTTAATATTCTATAAATAAAATAACGAGATGAATTCTCAAATAAACTCAAAGTTTTATTCAATAAATCAATAGTTAATTCGGCTAGAGGCTTTATAATTGTATTTAAAGCAAAACCCTAACCTAACCCATGACGAATAAGGAAATGACACTAAACAATAAATTTACTATAAATGACAAATTTGAGATAAATACAGAATATGAAAGGCCTATAAATCCTGAGCAAGCAGTAATTGACGAAAGTCAATTCGGACTCGAAAATCAAGAGTTATGGCTAGAACGAAACTTTCCTAAAATATCAAAAATGACGATTTCGGGGCCAAAAACTAGTAAACAACAGGGCAAAGCCCCTAACTTCCTCCGCAAACGACGAAACGCATCGACTCAGTGAGTTTCGTGACATTCCGACTTCGGCGTCCGGTTGCCGAAATTCAGTTGTCTTTGAATTTCGAGTGCTCCGTCTTGAGCATGTATGCTTCCGCTACTTGTTCTACATCAATTATATATATCAAACACAACTAAGTGTCTGTTTTTTTATTGAAACTCTCTTCCTTCTTTTTTCAAGTCAATCTCCCACTCACATACATTAAATGCAATGAAAAATCGCTGGGCTGTCTGAAACTTCGAAATTAGAATTCATCAGCCACCATTTATGACTTCAATTTTTGTTTTAGACAGGAACCTTCACAATAGTGGTCAACTCAACAACAGTCAAGAATTTATACTGATGACAAGAGCTAGGTCTCATTGAAGGATGATAATGATAATAGTGTCACGCCAAGTCGTCGAAGCAGAAAAACGGGGAGGGCGGCTATAGCAATAATATTAGATTATTCTCATATTTGGTCAATTCATTAGGATGGTAAATTGTTGATCAGTATTGTATATTATCACAAAGACATTTGTTGATTTAGTTTAATCAGCACGGGTGATCTTAGAGAGGATGCATGCTATGAAAAAATGGAGTTTTTGTCTGTCTCTGTTGCTGTGCATTTTGAATATCAGAACTTGCTCCTCCAATGGGAGTGACACCCTCTCAGCTGGCCAGTCTCTATCTGTAAATCAGAGTTTGATATCTGATGGTGGAACTTTCGAACTGGGATTTTTCAGGCCAGGTGCTTCTCAAAACATGTACCTCGGAATATGGTATAAGAATTTTGCGGATAAGATTATTGTCTGGGTAGCAAATAGGGAGAGTCCTTTAAATACTGCTTCTTTGAAGCTTGAATTATCTCGTGATGGCAAGCTAGTCCTTCTTACAAATTTCACGGAAACAGTTTGGTCAACAGCTCTGAAATCTCCAATTCTGAATTCTACGGAAGCTATACTTCTTGATAACGGAAACTTTGTCATAAGAGATGTGTCGAATACATCTATTAAATACTGGCAGAGTTTCGATTACCCAACCGATACATGGCTCCCTGGTGGAAAGCTTGGGATCAACAAACAAACTGGGCAGGTGCAGAGGCTTATTTCATGGAAAAACTCAGAAGATCCAGCACCAGGTATGTTCTCTGTCGGGATTGACCCAAATGGAAGTATTCAATATTTCATAGAGTGGAACAGGTCTCGTAGGTATTGGAGCAGTGGGGTTTGGAGCGGGCAAGGATTTACCTCCATACCTGAAATGAGAGTGAATATTTACAATTTCAGTGTCATATCGAATGAAAATGAAAGCTATTTCACATATTCTATGTCCAATACTTCAATACTTTCAAGATTTGTGATGGATACTTCAGGAAAGATGATGCAATGGTTATGGCTGGTTGGTTCTTCGCAATGGTCTTTGTATTGGTCCCAACCGACAGACCAAGCTGATGTTTATGCTTTTTGTGGGGCTTTTGGCGTGTTCAATGAAAGCACCACGAGCCCTTGTAACTGCATCAAAGGTTTTAAACCATTCAGACAGAATGATTGGTCAAGCGGCTGTGTCAGGGAATCCCCTTTGCAGTGTCAGAATAAGGAAGGTAATGGCAGGAAAGATGAATTCCTAAAGATGTCGAATCTTACATTACCAACAAATTCAAAAACACATGAATCTGCTAATGCTACAAGATGTGAATTGGATTGCTTGGAGAGTTGCTCTTGCACGGCTTTTGCCTACAATAATAGTGGGTGTTTCGTATGGGAAGGAGATCTTGTAAACTTACACCAGCTAGTCGAGGCAGGTGTTAGTCGGGCCGGAGCAGATCTTTACATCAAACTTGCCGCTGCTGAGTTTCAAGTTGAGAATGGTGCTGGAAGAGGTAATGATAAAACATTGGCTCTATGTAACCATAAATTCACGCTTGAAGAAATATTTTGACCCAGCAGCTTCTTATATTTATGTGCTGGTTATGGTTGGACTAACAGTATTTTCTCTATATACAACAAATAGGTAACAAAAGGAGAATACGGGCAATCTTGGCAGTGGTAATTCCAGTAACTTTTATTACTTTTGGCCTTCTCATATACTGCTGCTATCTGCGCAAGAGAAAGCTCCCACACAAAGGTACATCCTGGTTCTTGCTGTCTTTCCGAAAATAAGTAAGAAAAGCCTTCCTTTGTGAATTGAAACAATGAAATCTGTGTGCAAATGATAAACTTTATTTGATGGGGTTATCTATAAACCTTTTATTTATTTAGGTAATCAAGGAAGATCGAATACTTTAAAGGGGTTTTCACATTTACAGGGATTGTTTGTTTTTGCAGTAGAACTAAGTTTCATGATTTTTTGAAAATTGTTTTACTTGTTTGATCGGAATTGCTGGATTTTTCAGCAAAGTGACCCTGTGCAATACTGTTATTTTTAATCAGGGGAGGAGGATACAAGTGAGAACTTATTGCTCTTTGATTTCGATACCGTTCCTAACTCAACAAACAGTGTATCTAACTCTGTTGATAATCGGAGGAAAAATGTTGAATTGCCGCTGTTCAGCTATGAGAGTGTATCTGCTGTAACTGAACAATTCTCGGACAAGCTTGGAGAGGGAGGCTTTGGACCGGTTTACAAGGTAAATCACACCCAGTTTTTTATTTATTTATTTTTTTTCTATCCTTTTTGAGAGGAAATTTCTGTTGTTCAAAAGGTTTACATGACCCTCGTCGCTAGAATTTAGAAAGTTCAGAAAAGCTTTACTGATGCTACATGTCCCATTGCTTTTTCAGTAGCGTCACATCTTCTTTGGAGCATTAACAATCAAGCTCCCTGAAATTCCAAATCTACATCTTCAAATATTTCTGGTATGTTTCGGACAAGTCAAATTGAATCTCACGAGGATTTCTCGTTCATTTCATAGGGTAAATTATCCAACGGAGTGGAAGTAGCAGTGAAGAGGCTTTCAAAAGGATCTGGGCAGGGGCTTGAGGAGTTCAGAAATGAGACAACACTAATTGCCAAACTCCAGCACAGGAATCTTGTCAGGCTACTGGGTTGCTGCATTGAACGGGACGAGAAAATACTAGTCTATGAGTACATGCCGAATAAAAGCTTGGATTTCTTTTTATTTGGTGTGTTGTCTTGCGTTCATTTCTTTATCTCTCTGAATCATATCTGAATTCGTCGTTTGCCAAACACCTCCATTGATTTATTATTTGATTTGTGTACAAACAGATGCAAACAAACGACAAATCTTAGATTGGGGCTCACGGATTCGCATAATAGAGGGAATTGCTCAAGGCCTTCTGTATCTACACAGATACTCGAATTTACGAATTATTCACAGGGATTTAAAACCGAGCAACATTCTATTGGATAGTGAGATGAACCCCAAGATTTCCGATTTCGGGATGGCTCGGATTTTTGGAGGCAGTGAAACCGAAGCAAACACCAAGAAGATTGTTGGAACACAGTAAGTTTCTTAGAAATCACTCAAACTTCTCTTTCATTTTCCAGTACACGTGCCACTTCAGCATGCACTGACTTATACAAATATTAGTGGCTATATGTCCCCTGAATATGCCATGGACGGTCTCTTCTCAATAAAATCTGACGTTTTTAGCTTCGGGGTATTGTTACTTGAGATTGTAAGCGGCAGGAAGAGTACTGGTTTCTACCACCGAGACTGTCTCAATCTTCTCGGACAGGTAGGTTTTTTTCATGTCCACTGTTTTGTTCTTGCTGGAATTTTATCTGAAACCTTAGCCCCTGCTAATCTTTACACTTATGATGCAACATTTGCTTTGGTTATACAATAGGCATGGAAATCATGGAATTCTAGAAGTGCTTTGGACATGATGGATCCAGTTCTGGGGAACCCCCCTTCAACTTCTGTGCTCTTGAGACAGATTAACATAGGGCTTCTTTGTGTCCAAGAAAGTCCAGCTGACAGGCCTACAATGTCGGATGTTTTCTCCATGATTGTAAATGAAAATGCACCTCTCCCAGCACCTAAACAACCTGCTTTTGCTACGGGCAGAAACATGGGAGACACAAGTTCATCCATGAGTTCTGCAGGACTTCATTCTGTGAATAACTTGACAGTTACGATGATGGATGCCAGATAATTGCTCTCATTCACATTTATAGATCATTTTTTTGTTATAAATTTCGAGATCTCTTAATGCTGTTATTTAAATGATCTGTTCATTACAAAAAAGTTCAGAAAAACTTTAGAGAAGCTTTACTCTATTGCTACATCTGCCACCAGTGGCATTGCATAAGATAAAGTAGTTTTCTGTAGGTTTCAGCTTTTCAACATTTTGCAATTACGATCTATCAAAGTTTAAAATATAAAATCTGAAATGTTCTGTTCATGTTTTTAGTCTCATGAAATGAAATCCCAAATGGATTTTTGGTTTATGTGAAAGGGCAAGGTGCAAAAAGTAGCAGAAATAACAGTGAAGAGGCTTTCAAAAAGATCACGATATGATGATGAACATAGCTATAAAACCTAGTCTTGCCTCGTGAATTTGATGGAAAAAGTCGAGATTCAGAGCTTGATCCTAACCAAGTTACTGGTTGAACTGATCAAGCATCTTACATAATAAAATTTATCCGATCGAGCTGGTTACTAGTTGAACTCCAGCACAGGAATGTTGTCCGGCTATTGGGTCGCTGCATTGAAGGCGATGAGAAAATACTAATCCTCGTACGAGTACATGTCAAATAAAAGCTCGGATTTCTTTCTATTTCTTGAATTCCTTTTATTTTTTTTTTATTTTTTTATCTCCGATTATTTATTTCTAAGGTCATTGGTTATTTGCCAGATATATGCCTCAGGAAATTTGAAACTAAAAACAGAACCAAACGCACATTAGAAAAAGAAAACTCCGAAGAGAGAAATGAAAGAAAAAGAAGGGGAAGGGTTTGAAGAATGGGACGCTGATTTCTTAGATCAGTTAATCCAAGTCGAAGAACTCGCTCTCTCATCTCAGCTCCTCCCCTCCTCCTCCTCCAAATCTCCCCTGCCCACCACTAATCTCCCCTACCTCCCACCGCCACCGCAACCGCAACCGCAACGACTACAACATGACTATCAAAACAATTCCACCAGCTACTCTCCTCCCCGTGAACTCTCTCAACGACCAATTGAGTTCAGTATCAACAATAACAGCAGCAGCAGCATCGTATTTGATCGTTTTTCTAACGGATTCTCGCATTCGTCTCCTTCTACTTCTGCCTCCAAACATAATGCCAAAGACCTAGAAATTGATCGCCTAAAGGTTTTATTTCCCTTTTATTTCGGAAATTTATTTAATTTCTTTCTTTCTTTGGATTTATATTTGCTTCCTTTGGGGCTTTATCCAATATCGAAATTTGTCAGGGTAACGTTATATTAGATTTGTTTTTTGAGTGATAGATGTATGTGATACAATATCTTTCTTAAACGAAAAAGGAATGAAATTTCTGATTCAGTTTTAATGGATTTTGCAATCTACAGAGAGAATTGGTACGCGCATCAAAGCACCTTACAGATTTAGTAAGTCTTTTTCTCTTTTCCACCCTTTCACAATGTTATAAGTGTTTATCTATGCTTGATTTTGTTCTTCTTTTTACCCATCTACTTATTTTGTTAATTATCTAGTCTTTCAAGCTGTTTTTATTGATTTTGCACTGAATTATGATTTTTAGTTGTTATTTTTTTTAATAGCTTTCTGTTTTGAATTGCTAATCCATTTCAGGAACAAGAATGCTTTGAACTTAAGAAGGAGAGAAGGAAAAGAGACGAGCAAATTAACTCTTTATATGCGGATACTAAAGAAAAATATGTGGATATTCACAGCCAAAAAAAGACAAACTTGTGAGGTTTTTATTCTAAGTTAGTCTGTTTGAATTTTTCTCTTGCATGGCCTTGGTTTATTCGTTTTATTTTTCTTTTTTTCTTCACTTTGACGTCATCTATTTAGCTTGTCTGATATAAAATCACAATTGGACAGTGGGCCTTTTTTGATTGTTGTGATTTGCATCTTACAAATTCTTTGAATGGTTGGCTATAGTGGCAGGGAGTGCGGGGTTCCCAGCAAGGATGCTCATGGAATTTCCCATCACTCTGAAAATGCAAAACCTTTGGAGGGTCAGATTGATATAGGTGAGGTGCATGTGTTGGATAAACTTCTATTGCCGTAGTGTTTTCTTTTGTGTTGCCATTTATTTATTTAATTTTGACATGAAGCTGCCGTGCTTTGTTTTTATATTTATTAACAGCTTCTACATCCAAGGCCATAGGAGTTCAGACAGAGAGAAGCATTGATTTTACAAAAGTAGAATTGAACAATGATTTACCTTCTCACCTTGGACTTTCTGAAACATTGCTGGGAATCTGGGGCTCCACAAGTGAACAACAATTGGGAAGAAATCTGATCTCCAAGTTGTTCATGGCATGCCCAACAGATTTTCAGGTTCTTTTTGGGTGCATGAGCATGAATGTGTCTTCCAAAGTACAAATGGACTATTTGCAAGATGAAAGGTCCTCTCATGCAGCTTTGCAGTATCATATGTTCTCTTTTCCGACATCTGAAGCAGCAAAAGTTTCTCATCTGTATTCTGTATTGACAAAGGTATTGTATTATAAAAAGTTTCATGTGCTTTTAATTGGAGATAAAGATTGATTTACGGCCTTTATCATTGAGGCACATCCCATGGTTTACAATCTAGGGATTTCTCTTAATAAGAAAAAAAAGTAAGGCAGGTATAGTTTAATAAAGGAAGAAAAATGGTTGCCAACCTTAGCCCAAAAAGACCTTACAGTTGCTTGTGCCAGCAATATTGACTGCCTGTGGTAATTGAATGAGAAACCATTAATGACTCACATGAACTTCAAGGATATTGAGATGTGTTTATAGCCCTGCAGAAACATGAGGGTTTCTTTTGCGATGTCCCAAACCATTCCTTACATAAGGCATGCTTAAATTTTCCTTAGATGTCTCCCCCCATTATTTTGAGCATCCAATTAGCTTGTTTTCTGTTTGATTCTTCTATATTGCAGATCAGTAATGGAGTGCTACAGTTGGAAGCTCTGTATACATCTTTACTTGATTTGTGTGATGTCACACATGTGAGTTTCAGACTCTGTTTGTCTATACTTTGTGATTAAATTCCATTTTTGATAATAGTAGTCAAATTCAATTATTTCTTCACATCTTGTTCTAAGGAATACTTTTCTTTTTGGGTGCAGGTTGCCATTCTTTCTAGTTCTTTGCATATACTGCTAGTCTATTTAAAGCAACTATTGAGTTTGGGAGCAAAATCAGGAGGGTAAGTTACTATGGCTCATATGTCATTTTTTCTTTTTCGAAGTTTGTTCATGCCTTCAAAATGAAATACCACGACTTAATGTGTGCACAACATCATGCCTTGTGATTTGGGTTAGAACTATCTTCATTATCTGTCTTGATGTTTTAATCTCTTTCACCTGTTCTAATCCAAATTTGGATTCTATGGTATGGCAATTATTCAACAGAAGGTGCTGACTGACACCTGTAATTGCACTGCAAATAACTTCGTGGTTTGTTTCTTGTTCAATATTATAGATTGTCAAAATACTATTTAGAATCTAGAAATATATGGGGCATTGCTTGTATTGTATCTTGAAAGAGGTTTTTAATAAATATGGAAAAATTTAAATCCCTCTTAAAGCAATCAGACCATTAGAACTTCCCAAATTACATTGAAGATCCCAACTCTGGTCAATTCATTTTCCAAATAAAATTATAGAATATCTTGAATTATGACTGACACTATTGAGCAGAAAACAAAGAGGAAATGGTTGGAAATTGTCAGGAATTAGGGTAGTTTAGCTGGCTGAGCAGAGTATAGAAAAAATCAAGCAACAACCTGCATTTCTTAGTTTTGTCTGCAGTTCATAAGCATCAAATATTCACCTTCATATTTAGGTCATCACATAACATCCTTTTGGCAAAAGGACTTGGTACTTTGTTTTCTGCATATCTGGTGCTCTGTAAAGTGATGCTCCTAAAAACTTTAAATTTGTGTTTGTGTTCTTATGAACTTTGATTTGATCTTTCCAGTGCACTCTACTCAGGGACAATATCAAGATCGAGGGATTTCGCTCCGAGGACAGCCTTGAAGGCCAAGATCTGTTTAGAATGATCAGCTATGAGACATCAAATGTGGGCTGTAGTTTGCTTGGGATTAAATCTAGTTATCCTAAACACCTGTGCAAGAAACGGTGTTTGAATGCTGACATTTCCTTGCCGCTCTCTTCTGTAAACTGGGTTTTGTTGTTTGAAATGATGCTTCAGATTGCTGTGAGCAATACTGAAGAATGTGTGATACTGGAGGCAATCTCTATCATGAATGTGATTCTGATGAGTAGTAATGCTCAAACAGAGACAGAAAAGTGAGTTCTCTGTAAGCCTTTGGTTGCAAATCCTGTCAAAAAGAAATATGTGTGTGTGTGTGTGTGTGTGTGTGTGTGTGTGTATTCTGAATGTAGTTTTGCTTGAAAAGGTTTGGTCAATCACCAATTTTTGAAAGCATAGCACAATTGCTAAGAAGGGAAGCTGGCTTACGTGTGCAAAAGGAAGCTCTCCATCTTCTATTCTTGTTGTTAAATTGTAAGTCCAGGCCAATTATGTTCCTTCTCCCAGTTTGATTTTGCTAGTTTTCCTTGTTTTTTCTTTCTGGCTAGAATCTTACTTGCTGTAACGTCAAACTTGTTTGTCAAACTTCTTTATCATCTGTTAGGTTGTATCACAGTTGATCTTCCCTCCCCATTTGATTATGAAGTCTATCTTAGCTCCTTTAGTTTGTTAACTAGCTTGGTCTCTATTTAGTGCCAGTATTAAATATTTTGGGAACTAACCTATTTTGTTGATTGTTGACTCCAAATGAATAAGCAGCGGTCAGTGTCCAGTAAAAAACTGGAGGACCAGGATTTTTGCTTGCAAATACTAATTGATGAGCTTTGCTGTCAGCTATATGCATATTCTAGTTTTGTCAAAAGAAAGAAGCAAATCTATACCCATAAAGTCGAAAAACATCTAATTAGTAGAAAGATTTCCTTGCTATTCAAATGCCCAGAATAAATTCATTTATACTAACTTGAAATCTTTTATCTTAAATGCTCCTTTGTATCTGAACTGAGTAACAAATATTTGCTAAGAAAGAAAGTCACATCATCTGGCCTTTCGCAAAGATATTCTAGCATCCTATGGTTTCCTGCAAGAACCGAATCTGATATCTGTTGTTGCAACATTCTAGATATGAAAATGCGCGTGCACAGACACACGTGTGTGTGTTTGTTGTATGGGCAGGGAAAGAGAAGATAAACCCTGGATGATTCCAAAAAAACCCAAAACGTCTTATACTCTAGTCATGATGAACAGTTATGAGTAGATGTTTGATGATCAATAATATTACATAAAAATCAACCATAATCCACTGTATGAAGCACTTAAAAAGAAACATAATTATTGAAGCAATGTAAACAACTGCAGCTTCTGATTTTTAAACTTTTCAACTAGATGAAAAGTATCCAAATAAGTGTCAAAAAAACATGGTGGGCAAGGTTGTGATATCCTCAAAATATATTTATAACGATATTGAAGGGGGATCAATTAAATAGAAATTAGGACCTTTATTTTCTACATGAATTTATATTATTTTTGTTTGGCATTGGCTACATCATCACATATTTTATTTGATCATATTTGACATACAATAATGGCAAGTATTGAAATTTTGACTATTCTTTTTTCTCTATTGTATTCTAGGTCTCCCTGAGGATTCAAGGAACCCTTGTCTTGTCCTCTTGTGAGCCTCATACTTTCTGTGGATGCACTAAGCAATAAGTTTCGTGGTGTGGACCATGAGCTTATAAATAACAATCTCTACAACTTGATATCTTAAGTTTCACTCATAGCAGCTTTATGCCTGTAGAGATTTCAAATTCTGAATCTAAAAACCAACCACAATTAGGCTCTTGGTTCTTTGAGAAGCCATCTTTAGAGCAGGCTATAGCGAGCTACTGAGCTTGGACCCTAGAAGCCCATCTCAAAACTTATGAAGAGCAGTTGAGCTGTGTTCGAATTATCTTCAACCCAGGACATCTCCTGGACTTATTTGTTTGAACTGAATACATATGGACCACTACCTGGAATTGCTTAGAATTCTTTTGCAACGACCTGTTTTAGGAGTTACAGATTTGAATAACACTTCCTAGCTTATGGTTCTTTGTTGAATTGAAGGTTCCAAGCTGTTGAGCATTTTTTGCTGTGGTTGTAAAGAGGAAGAAATTGCTGATTCCACAAATAACAAGAAAAATGCTTCAACACCCAAAGGATTCAGTAGCATCCTTGTGGGCTTGGCTGAATGTATTACTTGCTCTGGAAATAGCATACAGGTACGTGTGTTATTTTAGCTCTAGTTTAAATACAAAATTTGTGTGGTACTTTTTTCTCTCAATATTTTTAATGTGCAGTTTATTGCTCCCATAGCATTTTCCTGACTTTTGGTTCTGGTTTTGAATTTGTGCTCTTTGTATATGATAGAATGTTATTAAGAGAAAGCTTGTGTTGAAATATATCTTAGGTAACATCTTACCTGATGATCTGCTTTATGTTAATTGGACATGTCTGAAGGCTGTGTAGCAAAACACATTTTAAGTCAAGGCTCATGAAATAGCTCTGTTTTTGTTTTTTTGAAAATCCATTTCTACATGAAAGGACTTCGATCATTATGTAATCTGGTTCTTCCTGCATTTTATTCTTTGATTCTGGTAAAAGCATAAAGGGCGCAGACTCATACAAGCATGATACTTGCTGCAAAATGCAATCTGTTTCATTTTGTAATAAATGGTTTTCAGGATATTGAACTTCGCAAGCGGGCTATCATTATGCTGGCTCTTTTAGCCTCGTCTGGAAAATCCAGCTTTGAAATTATGGTGTCTCACAAGTTACATGGAGAGAGAAACTTTCTTATGCTGATTTTGCAAGTGTTAGTGTCAGAAATGAACGTAGAAGCTTCGGCTGAGCCAGCAAGAAGCATTAAAGCAAGGTGAGTAATGATGACCTGGTTTTTGGTTACACCATGGAATCCTTTCACACTTTCAACATTCGACTCTGGAGTTGGGTTGAGAGTAAATAAATTCTTTTCAAACTTTTTGGCCAACATTTGATTGTTCTGGGACAGTGGATCTCATTGAAATGGTTTCTGTGCTTGCATTTTTATGCCCCCTTTCCATAATTCACTTCTTTCGTTGTCAATATCTCTGCATATGTAGGACATCGCTGATTCGGGAGGCACTGATATTGCTTAATAGACTCGTGTCCAGTTCCGGCTACTCTGCGATAGTCTTGCGAATATTAACAGCTAGAAGAGATATGGCTAGTTTGACCATTGATGTTGCAAGCAGGTTGTCCCAAGAAGACAAGAGTCGGAGGCCATCTGATGTCAATGGACATGTGAAAGAATCAGAAATTGTTGAGCTAGGTCAAGTATTTAAGAAAAGGGTTTTTGCTTATTTAGGAGATAAAATATCATAAAAAACCCCGCTATCATGGTTCAAATAAACTAGATTTGTTTGTATGACAGTAGTTGGCCCAAAAATGCAGTAAGGTCCGATCATATTGATTTTCTTCCTGGGTTAGCCTAAACCAATCAAAATCCCGTTTAGAAGTTGACCTACTCCCAAAGATCTCATCTCCTAGAGATTTTTGATAGGTCTTGGAGGATTGTATACGGTGCATGTAAAAAAAAATTAAGAATAAATTATTGATACAAAAAAAATGTCTTTAATTTTGACTGGTACTGGTTTTTTTTTCCGCCTTTTTTTTCTTTAGTGATTTAATTTAATGTAATATTTGTATTCATGGAAATTCGCTCCAATTAATGTAGTTTTAAACAATTATTTTATTTTAGATTGCTGGAGGGATAATCACAAATGTTTTGCTTGTTTAAACAGTTGAATCTCATGAATTTCTTTGTAATTGGAAATAATAAAGTGGCTTATGTTGTGCCGTAACCAATCTTTCTATTTATATATATTGCAGCGGTACAATAATTACTGTAGAGATTACAATAGGAAAATAATCTGCTATACATTCTGTAATAAGCTTAAAAGTTAAATAATATATTCTGTCATAGACTGACATTCAATCTAGAAAAGTTGATATATTTTTGGATTAAAAAATTATATATATATATATATATTTTACATAGCTAGAGCAGTTCATGGTTCAAATAAAAATTAATATAATATAATTATTCATGTTGATAGATTTTAATTAACTAATAATTAATAAACTTGAAACAAATAATGTACTGGTGTCATGTAAATTAAAGCAAAGCTTCATTAGTCGTCATTTAAGAAAAATAATTGACATGTAAGCGGAGATGAAGGTAGAAATTTCAGTTCAGCTACTGATGAAAGGATTGAAATGATTCGTTGGAGTCAACTCCAAAAGTAAATAACTCCATGCAATTTTACTTTGGATTCAATTTTCTAAATATATGATAACTTTTTATATATATATATACATATATATATATATATAATAATAGTTAACCTTCTAAATTCAATATCCTAGTTATGAGAGATAAATAAAACCTGTAACCCGGGTTAGATTGAGATAATTTCATAAACAAACAAAAATTAATTTATAATCAATGATAAAATTATATATATTAATTATAAAAAAACCCATAATATAGATCATGAAATTAAAATAACAAAAAAAAACAGATCACAATAAATTATAAAATGTAATATCTAATTAACTAAGTATTAAAGGATAAAATTATAAAAAAAATGGTTTTTAAATTTTATTCATGGAACAAAACGGGTATAATAAAACTGAAATATCTCAACTGGAATTTAAATACAAACTTTGGAATGGATCAAGATTTAGAGCAAAATGAAATTCATTCAGAGTTGTTTTTGTAAGTTTCATCTTTAATGATTTCTATTTATGAAATCTATCCCAATATCAATAGACCATTTAATCCCACAAGACTTTTATATTGATGATGAAAACCTTCAAATCTAGGACAATGGAAAATTTAGAACTTACCATTTTCCATTTTGCACTTGAATTGTTGCATAGAATCCTTTAATAATCACTTTGTTGATCTTCTCCTCTACACCTTCTTTTCTTAATCCCTTTGATGGAGAGGGATTTCCTTGATGGTTTTTCTCTTTGTTCTCTTTGTTTTTATTGTTCTTGTTATGACACAAATGAACACCCACCCCACACAAAACTCCTTACCCCTTCCTTTCTTATACCCATCGAATGGGTGTCTCTCAATAGGAAGGAGGGTTTGTGTCTTTTAATTAAATGACATTAAAGACATTGCTTTAATTCCATAACTTTATTTTATACACATACATATATTTAAAACCATCAATATATATATGTATACAACCTTATGAGAATATATGTTATTTTATGGTTAGAGAAGAGGGTCTCAACGTACCCATTCTAATACTCGTTTATTGAGACCGATCCATCACGGTTTCGCTTTAACGTATTAGAATCCGTAGACTTTACAAAGAACTTGAACTTTAATGATCGGACCGTTAATACATCGGCCACTCTACGGGAAATATTCTTACAGTTTTGTCTTGTTTGAGGCAGTTTTGGGAGATGACAACCTTGAAAAACAATGGTTTTCGTGGCTTGCCCTAACTTGGTTTGTTTTAACATTTGAACACGTACAAGATCGTAGAGAAGTACAGGAGAGCTGATCAATAGGGATAGATAATTTTCAGCATATATATAAACTATGCTACTTCTCTTTCTATATCAGCAATCTCAGTTGCTCATGTTGCTGACTACTCTACTCAGTATTATAATCTTCTTTTCGGCTCTACCGGTCAAGATTCTTGAACCATCTTTCAAGCAATGAATTTAAATCTTTTTTTCTAAGGCCAGAAATCCTCTCATGAATTCATGAGGCCAGAAATCCACTCATGAATATATATATTGTTGAAGTTACAAGAGCGATCAGAGTGGGACAGGGTAGGCAGATTTCCAAGGCCGTAGATGCATTGGAAAGGACCACTAATAGCTTCATGCAGCTATTGAAGCTACCGAAACGTTGTGGAGTAGAATAATAAATTATATTACGAATCTCTTCAAAAGTTTAATTTATTAAATCAAAGACGATGCTGGGATAATCTTGATTGCAGATGTTTCTGTCACGGCTGCTGATTTAAGCGAACAGTGTAAGGTCACAGAAACAAACATGCACTATCCTGGCAATTTCGATCAGCGCCCCTTGAAACACTCCATTGAAGCAAGTTGCTAGCGCGTTTGCAACGATTCAATGTGTTCTTATCTCCATTCCAATTGACCTTAGTGCAGGCTGCGTTCTGAAATTGTAAGACGCGGCAATGTATTTATCACTTCATTTAATCAGTAGAGATGGTGTCCCTGTCCTCTTATTAGACGTGTTTGACGTGTTTCATCAATGTGTTCCAATTTAGACGTGTTTGAATTTGTTTCATCATTGTGATTCTGATAGTTCCTTATTTTTCTTTTTTCTAGCTTTAAATTATCATATATATTAATATACACACACCATTTTTATGTTATAATATTAAAATAAACTTCATATTTATTTTTAATAATTTTATATACAATGTCGCCAAGTTTGTCTTACGTGCAAGTGATTCGACGGGGTAGAGACGGAGGAGTAAAGGACAGCGTGGGTGGAAATTAAAAGGAAGCCTGGACCCCAAAGAAACGAGTATATTTGACTGACCGGCTTGATTAGAATCATTGAAATGAGCATAAGCAATGACGTAATTTGCATAACATTGATAAACAATACGACAAGATCAACAGCTTGGCTATAATAACAAGCCCTCCTCAACATAGAAGGAACTCCTGCAAATGGAAAAATGATCCAAGAAAGTTGAGAAAAAAAATGGCGGAGAGCGCAGTGACCTTTCTGCTTGACAAGCTTGCACCTCTTTTTGAAAAAGAGCTGCAGTTATTAAGAGGTGGGCGGGAAGAAATTGTTTACGTGAGAGGAGAGTTGGAGCGGATAAGAGCCTTCCTGCACGTTGCAGATACATTAGAAGAGAGTGACGAGGAAGTGAAGGTGTGGGTTAAGCAAATAAGGGACGTCGCTCATGAAACTGAGGATGTTCTGGATGAGTACACGATTCTCCTGGCACATGATCATGTGGGGGGAATCTATGGTTTGATCCATAAAATGTCATGCTGCATCAAGAACATGAAGGCTAGCTATCGAATTGCCTCGCAAATAAAAGCCATCAACTCGAGAATCAGAAATATCTCCGATGGCCATCGCAGACTCCGTCAGAAGTTCTGTGTAGCTGAACAAGGTTCCAGCTCCACTAGCACCGGCTGGCAGGACCGAAGAGAAGATGCTCTTCTTCTAGACATGTCTGATTTAGTGGGAATCGAGGAGCGCAAAAGCAAGCTTGTTGGCTGGCTTGTTAATGGCCGCTCAGGACGTGAGGTAGTTTCGCTTGCTGGGATGGGAGGTCTGGGAAAAACCACCCTGGCAAAGCAAGTCTATGATGATGCGGACGTGAAGAAACGTTTTAGCGTCCATGCCTGGATTACAGTGTCTCGATCTTACAAGATGGAAGAACTACTTAAGGACATTGTTCAGCAACTCTTTGCCGCAGAGAGGAAGCCAGTCCCCAAAAATTTAGAGAGCCAGAATAGCAGTCAGCTGAAATCAGTAATCAAAGACGTCCTGCAGAAAAGAAGGTACCTAATAGTCCTGGATGATGTATGGCACGTAAATGAGTGGGATGCTGTCAAGTATGCCTTGCCAGCCAACAACTGCGGCAGCCGGGTCATGCTCACTACACGCAATGCTGATCTAGCCTTCACTTCTCGCATAGAATCAGAGGGCAAGGTCTACAACGTGGAGCCCTTGCTTCCAGAAGAGTCGTGGACTCTTTTCTGCAGGAAGACGTTCTGGGGGAATTCATGTCCTCATCATCTGGAGGAGATTTGTAAGAATATCTTGAGAAAATGCGAGGGACTTCCACTTGCAATTGTGGCAATCAGTGGTGTTCTTGCTACAAAAGACAAGCGAAGGATAGACGAATGGGAAATGGTTCGACGTAGTCTTGGTGCTGAAATTGAGGACAATGATAAGCTTCTCAATTTGAAAAAGGTGCTTTCTCTCAGTTTCAATGATCTGCCGTACTATCTGAAGTCTTGTTTCCTGTATGTTAGCATTTTTCCAGAGGATCATCTGATTGAACACATGAAACTCATTCGTCTATGGGTTGCGGAAGGATTCGTGGAAGCAAAATATGGAAAAGAGTTAGAAGATGTCGCAGAGGACTATTTCAATGAACTCCTGAACAGAAACCTGTTGCAAGTGGCGAAGACAGCTAGTGACGGAAGGGTCAAAACATGTCGCCCCCATGACCTTCTGCGAGAGATTATCATTTCAAAGTCCAGAGACCAGAACTTTGCAGTTATAGCCAAGGATCAAAATGCTATGTGGCCAGACAAAATTCGGCGTCTGTCAATACATAATACAGTGCGAAACGTACAGCCGAACAGGTGCGTCTCCCAGTTGCGTTCTTTGCTCATGTTTGGGGTGGTGGAGAAGTCGCCCCTACGAACCTTGTTTCCTAATGGTTTTAGGCTGCTTCATGTGCTGGATTTGCAAGGTTCTCCACTAAAAATATTTCCTGTTCAGGTTATGAACCTGTATTACCTCAGGTATCTAAGTTTGAAGGAAACTAAGGTAAGTAGTATCCCACCCTATATCGGGAAACTTCAACACCTAGAGACCTTGGATCTCAAACACACCTATGTCACCGAATTGCCTGATGAGATCCTGAAGCTACAGCGACTTCGTCATCTCCTGGTTTATCGCTATGAATTCGAGTCTTATGCACACTTCTACTCGAAAAATGGTTTTAGGGCTCTTGAGAAAATAGGAGAGTTGCAATCCCTCCAAAAACTATGCTTTATCGAGGCAAACCACGGCAATGGCAATATAATGACTGAGCTTGGGAAGCTAACAAAACTGAGAAGGTTGGGGGTTATAAAGCTGAGAAGGGAAGATGGCAAGTCTTTATGTTCATCCATCGAGAATCTTAGAAACCTTCGTGCCTTGTCTCTGCTTTCAGTAGAAGAGGATGAAATTCTTGATCTTCAGCACGTTTTCTCTCCTCCTCCGCTGCTTCAGCGGCTTTACTTGACAGGACGCTTAGAGACACTGCCACACTGGATTCCCAATTTAGAAAGCCTGGTCAGGGTTCATCTGAAATGGAGCCGCTTAAATAGTGATCCCCTGGAATCTCTTCAGGCTCTTCCCAATCTTGTTCATCTTGAGTTGCTTCAGGTTTATGAAGGAGATACCTTGTGTTTCAGGGTGGGAGGGTTCAAGAAACTCAAGTTCTTAGGGATTGATAAATTCGACGAGCTAAGATGCGTGGAAGTGGAGGTGGGTGCGCTGCCTCGGGTGGAAAAGCTGAGCATTCAGCGTTGTAAATTGCTGCAGAAGGCACCGTTAGGCATCGAGCATCTAACAAAGCTGAAAGTGCTAGAATTCTTCGACATGCCTCGAGAACTAATCCAGACACTGCTTTCAGATGATCAAGGGGGTGATTATTGGAGAGTGTCGCACATCCCAGAAGTTTACTCGACCTACTGGAGAGATGGGGGATGGGAGGTCTATTCTCTCGATAGTTTCAATGACTCTTCCCGGCCAAGTCCCGTCATAAGGAGCCAGGAGCTTCATACTCGATGGAAATGATATTTCGGCTACAGGTTGGTTTTTAGGACCTGTAGCTGAAGGCTCTGTAGATACTGATAATTGTATAGCTGGAGCGTTTAACATCAAGAACTACTCAGTGGTTCAGGTAGTGATGTGTGTATATATAGTCTTCGGCCTGTAATAATAAATCAAAAACCCCTAATTTTACTAGTACTGAAATTGTAATAATAATAATATTGCCAATAATAATTCATTTTCCTTTCAAATATATGTAGAAACAGGAAGTCTGTATATAAAAAATAACACCATCTAACTAAAATAATTTTGAAATTTTTTAACCTAATGATTAAAACACAGATTTTAATACCCTTTTCATATAAAACTAATTATTAGTACTTGTATTAATTTTCTATTTTTTAAAGCTAATTATTAGGTTAAACCGTGTGGAGAAACTACTATAGCAGTAGACAAATTATTGTGCATTGCAATAATGTAATTGCCATTTTGCTCCTAAGTGCGCTAAAATCTAACTGATGGCCTAGAGTGTATTTTCTCCTTTTTCACATGGACCGGTTGACATTTTATGGTTGTTTGGGGGTATTTGAGCCTTTGATCAATCTTTGCACAATGGAACTTCGGGTTTACCCCTGCTATCAGGAAAAAAAAAAGTGTTGAGTGATCAAGGTATTTTTTGTTTTTTCATCTATAAATGAACAATAAAATAATTGTTATACCCTTGAATAATATCAATTTGTGGTTTATTGGGTGATGGTATTTTAGGTTATTCATCGTTTTATGTATAGTGAAACTACAAATTTACCCTCAGAATCGATAAAATAAATGAAGTAGCTCTAGGGGTATATGAGTATTTTCACATTAATTTTATTATTTTTAAAATAAAAAGTTGCAGGTGTGTCTTGTAGACACGTTGACAGTTCTCTTTTGTCCGCGTCTTGAAGGCTACGTGTGTAGTGTCTTGTGGCGGCCACACATGTATATCCACCATATCACACGATTGTCGTTGTGTTCCCTTCCACATGGTAGTGCACATGTCATCTCATGGTGGTCGGATAAGTGTCGATGATCGATTTATCTTTTTTTCTCTCTATCCTACTAGAGGCTAACTTACATGGTAGTCCTCTTGATTTAAGAGTTTATCATTTCAGTCCCCAAGCATTTGATTGTGTTTTTTAGTTCTAATTTCTGCTATATAAGTTTTGATTTGTTTCAGTTAAGTCCTTTAAGTGAAATTAATCAGATATTTATTAATATTTTGGACCTTATTCTTTTAATTTTATGTTTGGTTTTAAATCCCTTAATTTTTTCAGTATAGAAGTTTTGATTTCTTTCAATTTTGTCCTTCGCTTGAAATTGACCATATATTTTTGTATTTCATTTTGGTCTCTATTCTTTTATTTATTTTATTTCATTTTACTTCCTTTAATTTTTTTCATTCCTTCTAAAATATTCCCTATTTTGTTGTCCATGTTTATATGTATATACTCATAGTTTTGGATTTTATTTTTACTTAATGCCCATTTAATATATCATTTTCAAGAGTTTTTTAAAATGCATGCTTTAATTAATACCCCCTCCATGTGTTGCTTTTTTACACCTACAGTATTTTAAAAATGAGACAAATTATTTAAGTATATTGATTTTCTAACAAAAAAAGAATTTTTAAGGAGATTAGCGTGATTTATTTTTTTGTTTTAAATACTTTGTATGTTTTATATTTTTTTCTTTATTATAACTTTTATTAATTTAAATGATATTTTTTAAGGACTAAGGGAATATACATTTTACATATTATTGTTTTGGTTGAAATTGACCATATATTGTGTTATTCATTTCGGCCCTTATTCTTTTAATTTTTTTAAAAAATTCTTTCAATTATAGAGCTTTTTATATATTAATTTTTATTATGGGTGACGGTATTCTGCCTAAAGAGTAGAAAAGGGTAATAAATAAGAGAATACTAAAGATTCGAGCCATAGAATATCTCAATTCTGACACAAGGTACTTATTAGATCGAATGTACTTATTCGATCTAAGAGAATTATTTTGCTGTATCCAGACTAATATCAATCCAACCCATTTCATGAATAAAATGTGACCAATTAACCAACCAACAAAACTACTTGTTACAAATAACATCTTGTTGTTGCATCGAAACATATAAATGTTGACTAATCTGACTAACATTGAACTTGGTAAAATGAAATGGTTGAATAATTGAAAAATTAGATTATTCAGGAATACACATTGAATGCTAAGATTACGCATTGAATTTCTGGTAGTAGATCCATAATCAAAAAAGTGTTTGTGATTATTCCAGAAGAAATGAAACAAAAGATACGGTAGAGCTAGGACAATTATTGCCCTTATTCTTTTAATTTTTTTAAAAAAATTCTTTCAATTATAGAGCTTTTTATATATTAATTTTTATTATGGATAAGGTGTTGAAAATAATTATAGTGAATAACACAATATATGGTCAATTTCAACCAAAACAATAATTAGTGATTATTTTAAAGTATTTTTTCCTGAAAAAATATTAGACTAATTATATATTTTGATATTTTTTAATATTAACACATTAAAAATAATATAAAAAAAGAAAAATATTCTTTATAATATCTATTTAAAACTCCACAAACACCACAACTAATTAAGAAAATCAGTTGTTATGTTTCATTTTGGCCCTTATTTTTCTGAATTTTGTTCATTCCTGCTATTTTTTTGGTGTTGAAATTTAATTGTTTCAATTTTGTTCTTCCATTGAATTGCGAATATATTGTGCTATTCATTTTGTCCCTTATTCTTTTAATTTTTATAAATTCTTTCAATTATATATATATATATATATATATATATATAATTTTATTATGGATAAGGTATTGAAATAATTATAACAATTATTTTTGATGTATTTTCTTCTTAAAAATATGGTAAACTAACTATATATTTTGATAGTTGTTTCATATTAAGACATTAAAATAATATTAAAATCACATTAATACTAATTTGTTTTTGAAATGTTTTAAATATCTTTTTTACGCTTCTAATATTTGTTTTGTAGTTTTGCATTCAATCATAATAATAAGAAGAAGAAATTTGGATTTAGAAGTTTACAACATTCAATCAGTTTTCTACAGGAAGCAAAAATACTTATCTTTAGTGAATTTTATCAATTGCATTTTTATTATCTGCCTATTAAATATTTAGTCAAACAATTAAGAAAAACCAACAAACAATCAGTTTACTATAGAATAATTCATCTTTAATAGATTTTATCAATTATTTGCTATTTCTGTAAAATTATTTACTGTACATTATTATTATTATTATTATTATTATTATTCACAAAAAGTTATCTGATAAATCATGTTTTTAATATTTCATCACATAATTTTTTGTTTTTTATATTTTAAAGAATTTTAAAAACTCTCATTATCTGTTTTTTATATTTTAAAATTCTCCTTGCAGAGGAGCGCAAAGAAAATAACTCGTAAACTCTATAAGCCCTATACCCATTTACAAATGTCCATCAAACACAAACACCTGAACTGGTTCCTCTATAAGCCCTCACATCACATCAGATGTCCGCTAGTGATGATGTTATTTTTCATGAGGACATTGTTCCTTGTGAGTCTGCTCCTTTAATACCCATTTACAAATGTCCATCAAACACAAACACCTGAATTGGTACCTCTATAAGCCCAATATGTTTCATCTTGGTGATATACATGAAGTACTTTATATATCTCAATCTCTTGGTCTTCAATGATAGGGGAAGAATCTCGAGTGTCGTCTCAACAAGCTTTCCTTTGATATTATTTTTGCCAAGTTCTCTACAACTATAAAATGACAACGCATTTTTATTGTCTTCACAACTGTCCTGTCCAAATGACAACGCATTTTTAGATGTGATTATAATAACCATGCAAACTATTTCAGAAGTAAGGAGCAACGTTGTTTGTTCACAAGTCAACCAACAGTCATTTCCCTCTAATAATTTTGAAAACATGTAGAGAAAGGAGCAATTTTTTCTACCTTGCTCTCATTGCAAAAGAACAATCATGTAGAGAAGGATTGTTGTTACAAAAACAAACCTTCTTTCAAGTGTTCCTTCTGCAATAATCTCGGCCTCAGTGAGAGGTTTTGCAGAGCTAAGAAGAGACAACCTCAACAGCCTACTCAACAACAAATAAATGTGTCAGAAGAAGAGAAAGAGGATGATGAGCACTTGTTTATGGCACTACAAGGTATCAATATACATGGGGTGAATATTTGTTTAATAGATAGTGGATGCATCAGTCACATGACCAACCATTTGGCCATTTTCTCTACCATTGACACCTTAATTTTACCATGAATCAAGTTGGGAAATGGTGATGTTGTCCAGGCTAAAGGGAAGGGAACAATTGTTGTCAACATCAAAAAAGGTACTAAGTTCATCAATAATGTTCTTTACATTTGTTGCTACCCAAATTTTGACCCACTTATTTTCATGTTTCGGAAAATAATAAAAAAAATCAAAAAAATACAAAAAATACAAAAATCCCAAAAAATCTTGTTACAGGGGAAAAATTGAATAAATTGAGAATTTAACAGTCAATGCAGGTCAAAATCGCGTCAATTAGAAATGAAGGATCAATTTGAAAGAAGCGCACAAGCTAAGGGCTGACTTGGAATTTTTGTGTTTTAAAACTTCTATAAATAGAAGGCATGACTACAAGAATAAGGGACCAAAAAAAAAAATATACACCTCATTCAAAAACCCTAAAAAACCCTAAACCACCTTTTTTTTCTTCCCCAAGGGGCTGCAGCCGCCGCCGAAATTGGGCAGCTGCAGCCCCCCTCCCCACAATCTCTCTTTTCTCACCTCCGTTTCTCTCTTCTCAGACCAGTTTGCTTCCCCTCTTCAACAAACCAACAAAGTCAGCAGCCCCTTTTGCAAATTTCCTTTTCATTTTCCCGTTCCTATCTCTACTTCATACGGTCTCACATTCTCTCCTCCGGCCGGCCTCATCCCTCCCCTCTGCCTCCAACCGTGACTGAGCCCTCACGATCTCTCCTTTCCTCAGCCACGGTTTCACTCTTTTCCTCTCACAGCCGGCACACACAGCCCTACCTCTCCATCTCAGCCTTGCTCTCACCCCTCAGCTGCAGCCCCGTTTCCCTTCTCTCTTTGACCGACCCATTACCTCCCACTCTCCTCTTAGCCTCCCTTTGCAGACCCACGACAGACCAGCAGCACCCACGGCCTCACTCCAGCCAACACACAGCAGCCTCGTCAGCCACCAAGCACACCCCGATCGGCCACCATGGACAGTTCGATCGCCCCTGAAGAAGAAGCCGAGAACAGACTCGGGATCTGAAGAAGAGGAGAACCATTGATTTTGTGTTTGCGTTTGTGGTGTTGTCTTTGATGTGCAGCCAATCATCCACGTTCATCGGGGAACACCCTCGCCGGTGAGATGAAGGATAAATCAAGAGAGGGAAATGTAGATCTGAAGGAGAGAAGAGGAAGTCGAAAGATTGATTTGTTGATTTTGTTTGTTTGTGTTGGTGTCTGGTTTCTTACTTTGTTTTGCAGGTCATCGAGACAACCTCGTCGGCGAGAAGAACCAGAGGAGAGCAGACGAAGAAGAAGAAAGATCTCCGATGAAGGAAGAACGACCCAGCTGCCTTGTGTGTTGTTTTTTTTTTGTGCGTTTTTCTGTTTGTTTGCAGGTCACCGGGAGGCCATCGCCGGCGAGAGAGAGAGAGGAAGGGAAGAGGCTGGTCTACCACCCCCTGTTTCGCATCTTCTCCGGTGGCGCGTGGCCTCACGCGCCGCCAGTGACGGTGGCGCGTGGACAGACGCGCCACACCACCTCCAGACATGCTGCCGCTGTTCCAGATCCCTCCAAGGACTTTTATGTATTTTCCCTTATGTTTATGTGTTTTATTTGAACTTATTGTATTTTAATTATTATTGGTGAAATGTAATGAGAAAAAGACAATGTGTGTGTGAGTTGAATTCTATTATTAAAAGGTGATGAAAAAGGAATAAAAAAGGATTGTGTGTGTGTGTTGTGTTTTATTTATTCCGTATAATGTTGTTTTGTTAAGAAAAAGAATATAAAAATAAAATAAAAAATGTGTTTTCTTTGTAAAAATTTGAAACCAATGTTTCAAAAGTGTAAATCCTTTTTTGGGAATTTATTATTCACTGCTAATATTCGGATAAATAAATTTTAAGGGATTAACAAAAAAATCCAAAATATTCGGAGGAAATAATATACTATTATTTACTGTTCGGTGTTTGGATAAATAAATTTTATCCAAAATATTCGGCGGGAATAATATGTTATTATTTACTTTTCGGTGTTTGGATAAATAAATTCTAAAAGGTTATTGTCTAAAATATTCAGTGGGAATAATAATAATCAATAAAATTTATTGGACTTTTAAGCACTGATCGATTTCTTTTTTTTATTGTAATATTTTTCATGAATAAATACTGACTTATTGAAACATTTTAAATCACATCTAAATAGGCAATGCAGCTTACCTCAGGTAAGGCGTATTAGGGGTGCTAATACCTTCCCTATACGCAACCAGTCCCTTACCCTTGAATCTCTGACCAGACCAGTACAAATCGGGTGTTCCTAGCGACCCTCAACTGCAAGGTGGCGACTCCTCATCAAAACTCCACATTGCGAGAGCCAGGATCCCTCCCGGGACGCCGCGCGGGGACGTGTGACAACATTCTTGAACTAGATCAAAATTTGCTAAGTCTTGCACAAATGTTAAGGAATGGTTATGAAGTTTCCTTCAAGAATAATTGTTGTCTTATTATTGATATTCATGGATCAGAATTAGCAAGAATTGAAATGAATGGTAATAGCTTTTATTTAAAGCTTGATGCAATTGAAGGGTATGTTTGTAGTGTCATAGTTGATGACAATCTCATATGGCATAAACGTTTTGGCCCCTACAACCTAAAATCATTAAAATACATCCATGATACTGGTATGGTTGATGACAAGCCCATAGAAGGAGTCTCTGGGGATGTAGCAGGTAGCCTGTTATACCTGATAGCCACAAGGCCAGACCTGATATTCCTAGTCGGATTATTGTCAAGGTTCATGATTTCACCTACAAGTGTTCACATGGGAGTTACCAAGAGGGTGTTAAAGTACCTCAAAGGAACTGTTGACCTTGGAATATGGTACACAAAGACACGAGGAGCAAAATTAGAAGGATATGCTGATAGTGATTGGGCAGCAAGTATGGACGGCATGAAGAGCACCTCGGGCTACGTCTTCACAATCAGCTTAGGGGAAATATGTTGAAATGCAAGAAAACAAGAAGTTGTAGCACAACTAAAAGATGAAGCAGAGTACATTTCACTAGCAACTGCAACAAACCAAGCAATTTGGCTAAGCAAGTTGCTCACTGATTTGGGCAAAGGACAAAATTCATTAACTAATATTCATTGCGACAACAAGTTTCATGGAAGAACCAAGCACATAAATGTTAAGTTTCATGCTATAAGGGAGATTGAGATGACTCTTTTGATCAAGCTTCATTATTGTCCAACTGAAATGCAGCTTGCTGACATAATGGCAAAAGCTCTCCCTCTAGCAAGTTCGGAGTTCCTGAAGATGAAGTTGGGATTGTCTAAAGCAAATCTTAAGGAGGAGTGTAATATTTAATGGGATTAGCTTTTAGATAAGAAGATTTAGTTGTAGTCTTTTAATTGAGCTAAAATTACTATTCACAACTAGTTTATCAATAAACATGTGTTTTTCCAATAACCTCTTTGAAATATGTTGAGTTTTAGTTTATTTCTAATTCATGTCTTTGTAATCCTTATATAAGGAACTTTATGATTCAATAAAGTTATGTGAAAAATTTCAGCAAATTATATTTTTTTATTTGTCAGGATTTTTTCCATTTTTTCTTCATTGGTTTTACTGTTCAGATTCAACAGTCACTATTTAAAATAGTCACATATCCTATATAAACAGGATTATGTATTATAATTTTTAGATATTGTGTTCGAAGAGGAAGGTAAACTATAATTGCAATATTTAGATTTGAGAAATTGGAGGGAGCCTTTTATATAAATATAAACAAACATCCTTTTTATTCATAAATATCTTTCAAGAAACAACATTTTTGCTGTCTTCACACTTCACAAACAGTCCTATCCAAATGACAACGCATTTTTAGATGTGATTATAATAACCATGCAAACTATTTCAGAAGTAAGGAATAACGTTGTTTGTTCATAAGTCAACCAGCAGTCTTTTCCCTCTAATAGTTTTTGCTGTGGGTGGAATCGGTAAGTGTTGAGAATGGAAGTATCATTGTGGACAGAATGAATCAATTGTACAAACATGAGATACATATTTTTGTTATAAATATTCTCTGCTACAGGGCAATAACTGATTCCTAACATGTACAAATCAGTTAAAGCCTCTTTGTAGCTCCTCTGTATAAAAGCACAGTCGATCATCAATAATAAATCATCTCAGCAAATTCAATCTTCTCTTCATCAGTTTTACATGGTATCAGAGCAGGTTTTAATCACTGCCAATTAATCTCTTTCTGCCATATCCGTTCACTGAAAATCAAAGAAACTCTCTTCTAGCAATTCTTTTTTTTTTTTGCTATATTCATCACAATCAAATCCTCTCATATTCATCACAATGACCAACACTAAAACCTCATCTAATCTGGAGGCTAATCTATATCTTTCAATGGAGAACCTCTCGAACCCGTTTTTCACACACCATTCAGATCACTTAGGTTTGGTTTTGATATCCAAACCCTTAAATGGAGAGAACTATTCCACTTGGAAAAGGGCTATGACTTTAGCCTTGAACTCCAAAAACAAGTCGAGCTTCGTCAATGGCTCAATCAAAGTCCCTTCAGCAGAAACGGACCTAGAAGGATACGCAGCTTGGTCTAGATGCAATGATATGGTCCATTCATGGATTATTAACACTCTGAATCCAGAAATTCAGATAGTGTGATATACTATTATACGGCTCATGAAGTTTGGGAAGACCTTCATGAATGATTTTCTTAAAGCAACGCACCTCGAATTTTTGAAATCCAACTAGATATCGCCTGTTTCAAGCAAGAACAACTTTCAGTTTCAGTGTATTACACAAGATTGAAGGGGTTGTGGGATGAACTGGCTTCCTACAGTGATTCTTTACATGGAGCACAACAGGATCAACAGAAATTGATGCAATTTTTGATGGGTCTCAATGAGTCTTACACTGCTGTTTATGGACAAGTACTGTTGACAGTGCAGCCATGGCAGTTCAGGGGAGAAATGGGAAGCCACATGACAGAGGAGAACAAACCTACCACTCTCTTCGATCTCACAGGAGATTTGAACAATACCGAGATAATTTTAGTCGTGGAAGACGTTTTGAACACGGCAATGACAAACGAGGTTTTGGACCAAGATGAGGACGGCCTTAATGTTCCCACTATGGAGAACAAGGGCATTGGATGCAGACTTGTTACAAACTCCATGGTTACCCAGCTGGGCATACCAAATCCAAACTTAACTCGATAAGATGATTTAACAATGGCCACAAGTTCACTGTCAATCATGTGGCAACAAGCTCCTTTAAGGAAGACGACATGTCGGTTGGGGTTACAGAACACCAATTGAAACAACTCCTGTCTCTTCTCAATGATAAAGGGGTTGAATCCAGTTCTAAACCACCTGCTGTGACTAAACCAGGTTTGATCAAAATTGCTTCCCCCAATTGGATTATTGATAGCGGGGCAACAGACCATATCTCCTCATCATCATTTAATTTTCAACAGCATAACAGCTATCCATTGCCTCCTGTATTATTGCCTAGCGGGGAAACCACAAATATTGTTACAAAGGGAACACTACCTCTGAATTCCACTTATTATTTGCATGATGTGTTGTGTGTGCCCACATTCAAAGTTGACTTGATGTCAGTCAGTCGATTGACAAGAAATTTAAATTGCTTGGTAACATTTTTCCCTTATTGGTGTATTTTGCAAGATCTGGCTATGAGGAGGATGATTGGTTTGGGTAAACAACGTAACGAACTCTACTACTTGGTGAAAATAGCGACGAAGGGTCAACCTAACACAACACTAGACGAGACCGTCTACAACCTCGCCATCTCATCCACTGATCTCAGGCATAAACATTTAGGCCACATCTCACCACATCGTTTAAGTTTCCTTGCCCAACAATTTTTAAATTTTTCTGTTCAATCCAGTCATGTTCGTCTTGTCTGTCCTTTAGCTAAACAAAGTCATTTGCCTTTCAGTTCTAGTGAGATTTCAACTATTAAACCTTTTGAGCTAATTCACTGTGACATTTGGCATCGTTATCGACACCCTTCTATTTCTGGTGCTTATTATTTTCTTACTATCACTGATGACTACACACGTTTCACGTGGATTTTTTTAATGTATCAAAAATTTGAAGCTCAATCTCTCATAAAACAATTTTTTTGTTATGTTTTCACACAGTTTGATGCTTGCATTAAAATCTTTCGAGGTGACAATGGTGGAGAATTTATTTCACTTCGTTCTTTTTCCACGATAAAGGTGTCATTTTTCAACATTCCTGTGTGTACACGCCTCAACAAAACGGGGTTGTGGAAAGCAAAAATCGTCATATTTTGCAAGTTGCTCGGGCTTTAAAATTTTAGACTCACCTCCCCACTCATTTTTGGGGGAGAATGTGCTCTGACTGATGTACATATTATCAATAGAATCCCTTCCACAGTACTCAATTTTAAAACTCCATTTGAACTTTAATATTCAAAAATTCCCTTTTTTTCCCATCTTTCGGGTTTTTGGTTGTTTAGCTTATGCTACCAATGTTCATCCCTCACACAAATTTGATTTTCGCCTTGTACCCTCAATTTTTGTTGGTTATCCTACTAGTCAAAAGGCATATAAATTATATAATTTATCCACACAAAAAAAAATTTCTAGTCGTGATGTTCGTTTTCATGAAAATATTTTTACTATTTTTCTGCCAAACTCAGTTCACCCAATGACTTTGGCCCTATTCCTCTCCTCACCCACGGTTCTTTTTCCAGCCCACACAATTACAACCCACCTATTCCCAACCCACCTCTTACCGATCAAGCTCCTCCTAGCCCCAATCCTTACAACCCACATTCTCCTAGCCCAACTAATCCCAGCCTACATAATCCCGGCCCAAGTACTACTTCTCCCCCCATAGTCCCAGCCCCTCCCTTATTACCACCACCGGCCGATACCGATAACCAACCACTGAATCCTCCATCCACGACCATCCCAACTTCCCAGCCTCCTCCCTTCCTACATACATACACCCGTAGTTCAAAATCATCTAACCCAGATCCTCCATCATCCCTTTCCCCTCCCACCCCACAATTACCCACTGACATTTCTCAGTCCCTCAACCTCACACCACCACCACCCGATCTTGTTCCCCTTCGTCGCTCAAGCCATCGCACTGCTCCGCCTGCCAAGCTCAATGATTTTGTTTGCTCTACTATTTACTCCTACCAGTCAGCTCATTGGACGCCAGGTTCCACCAAAGGTACTCATTTTCCCATGAGCAATTTTGTTTCTTACCATCGTTATACACCTGCATATCACTTCTTTGTTGGTCAGCTCAGTACAATCACAGGATCTATGAATTATTCAGAGGTTGTTCTCCACCCTGAATGGCAGGATGCCATACACTCCGAACTACAAGCTCTACAAAATAATGACACTTGGACATTAATCGAATTACCATTCAGCAAGAAAGCTATCGGTTGTAGATGGGTTTATAAGGCTAAACTCAATTTGTATGGTTCAGTGTAACGTTACAAAGCTCGTTTAGTTGCCCAGTGCTTCACATAATTGGAAGGAGTGGATTACCATGAAACTTTTTCTTCCACTGCCAAAATCATCTTGTTTCGCTGTCTCCTTGCCTTGACAACAGCCCATGGCTGGTCCTTGCACCCAATGGACGTGCACAATGCATTTCTTCATGGAGATTTAACTGAAGAGATTTATATGTCTATGCCACCGGGTCTTCGGCGATAGGGGGAGAACAATCTAGTTTGTCTCCTACACAAATTCCTTTACGGTTTAAAACAAGCATCTCGACAATGGTTCGCCAAATTTTCCGAAGCTATGCATTCTGCTGGGTTTGTTCAGTCAAGAGATGATTATTCACTATTTACCATAAAGCAGGATATGTCTTTCACCATTCTCCTAATATATGTTGATGATATTTTGATCATTGGTAATGACCCCGTGAACATTGCTGCAACTAAACAATTCCTGCATGAACATTTTCATATCAAAGATCTTGGAGATTTAAAATATTTCCTTGGAATTGAAGTATCTACTTCAAAGAGTGGAATTTTTGTTTCGCAACGTAAATATGCATTGGAAATAATTAAAGATGTCGGGATGGCAGGTGCTGCTCCTACCAATACTCCTATGGAACAAGGCTTAAAGTTGTTGAAATTCTGAAGAATTCTGGAAAATTTTGAAAAACAAGTATTGTAGCAATTTGTACGGACAAATGAAGAACAAAGAACAAAAACACGTACTGTAGAGATCAAATTCTGGGAATGAGCAATTTTCCAGAATTTGATGTAAATTTTCCAGAAAAGAAAGAACTTAAGAAATCTGTAAATTTGAGAATCAAAACAACAAGAACATGGGCAGAATATTTTGTTATGGTTACTGCCATCCCATCAATTTTATTTATAGAAGAATCAGAAATTACAACGGCTAGTTTTCCAAAATTCTGTTACAATTTCCTATTTAGCAAAGTTTTGACTATAAGCTGAAATTGACTAAAACATTGACTCAGAACTCTTAAACATGCTTATTACAATGTGAATTCAATCATAACAATTGATTCTTCAATCTTCAATTCTTCAATCTTCAATTCTCCTACGCACCTGCACTCTGTCAGCTTCTTTGGCAGGTCTGGAATTAGCTTCAAATTTTAACACTCCCCCTTGATTCCTGAGCTGCACATTCCCTTAGTTGACTGATCAAGGTTCAAATCCTTTAAAGCTTTTCTTAACCAAACTGGTTGGTCTGCATTTTCCAATGTTGTAATGTAGTGTAACTGACTAGTGTTTTGCATGAACTTTGTGTTGAGTATAGCCGAGCATACTATTTCTGGTTGAGTGAAAGATAGATAGAGTAGTCTGCTAATTTGCATTCTATAAGTTCTGCCATCTGCACAGGTAGCACCATCTTCCTTGGTGAGCTTCATTCCCAACACCATTGGTGTGTTCCCAGCTTTGAATTTTTCCATTGCACCCTTGTTCAGTAGCTTAGTGGTGAATTGGTTTTGACACACACAGCAGCCTTCATCTGCTTGTTTTATTCCCAAACAATAGTCTAAAAGTTCAAGTTCATTTATTTCGAACTTGTCTTTCATATTGGTTCTTAATTCAGCAACCAATTCTTCACTAAATTCAGCAGCCAATTCTTCATCATCACCTGTGCTCAACAGTTTATCCTCATAGACAGAAACAACTAGTGAGTGATCATTCTGTTGAAATTCACGGATTAAGGCAACTATGCACCTAAAGGCGGAATTGGTGCAAATACAATAAATATAGCAATTCTAAAATTAATTACTTTAAAGTAAAGAGATAAGGGAGAGAGATTGCTAACTCGGTTTTTAACGTGGTTCGGCAAGCCTACGTCCACGACTCAAGTACCAACCCGTACTTGAGTATTGTACTCTTTTACTAATCCAAGTAACAAGATTACAATTTCCGCTTGATGAATCCACACCAAGACTTTACACCACTTGAAGATATGCCCTCTTCAAGATTTTCCCTTTCCACTTGAAGATGTCCCCTCTTCAAGATTTTCCTTTTCCACTTGAAGATGTCCCCTCTTCAAGATTTTTCCTTGGTGATGTTCCCTCACCAATACCAAGAGTTTTATACTCAACTCTCAAGAGTTTCACAATGGTTGTTTTAGTAAAACAACAATACACTCTTAATAGTGTGGATATTACAAATGAAGATCTATGATCTCTTTCTCTCACTTAATAGCACTTAGGATATTTGAAGGTGTTTAAGTGTAGTGAGAATGAGAAATACTCTTTGTGTTAGGATATGAAGATTTAAACACAAATATGAGTATTAATGAGGATTGATGATATGAAGGTGTTTATGCACTTCTAATTGCCTCAATATAAGATATGAAGGTTCTGTCAATTTCGTTTTGCAATTAAGAGGCCTATTTATAAGTTTCAAAGAGAAACTAGCCGTTAGAAACTAGCCGTTTATAGCCGTTGGAAACTAGCCGTTTATGGCCGTTTGAAACTAGCCGTTTATAGCTGTTTGAGTGCAACTGTCATATCAAGCGGTCGACCGGTTCACAACGGACAAAACCAAGCGGTCGACCGGTTCACAACGGATAAAATAATTTGTCTTCCAAGCGGTCGACCGGTTCACAACGGATACCTCAAGCGGTCGACCGGTTCATGCAGAAATCTATTTTGACAAATTATCTTTTCTGAATTTCTTGAACCGATTGATTATGACTTAAACCTTTTAATCATCAAATCCTTTTAATGCATGCACTGTGAAGTGTGTGAGTTCATTTTAATTTGTGCTATCAAGATAGAAATTGAGATTTACACAAAGCACTAAAATGAACACTTATTCTAAGTCTTCACTTGCTTGCATCTTGGACTTCTTGGAGTGATTTCTCCGTGTACTCCATTATGCTTGTTGATGTATTCTTTGAATAAAACCTGTTTATAGCTTAATCTCATCCAAGCATATTATTAGTCCATTTTCTTTTTATTGTTATCATCAAAATATATAAAGCATACAAAGTATGACATTATATGTCAACACATTCACCTTCTTTTCATAGAGAGTGGCTTCTTCACCATTTGTAGGTTCAGTTTCCTCTGCTATTTCTTCTTCAGTAGGTCTGTTTTCTAGGTCCATTACCTCTTCTGTTTCAGTTGTGTTGCTTTGGTGTTCTAGCTGTTTCTCAAAACTAAAACATCTATTTTACATTTTTGTATTGAATAAGAGAGCACCTTGATCATCTTTGATCATGCATATGCCATCTATAAACATCAAGGAGTATCTATTCTCAAGTAATTGACCTACACTTATTAAATTTTGATCAATTTCTGGCACATACAACACATCCTTAAACTTTCGGGTTCCAGCTAGAGTTTCAATATCAACTTCCCCTTTACCCTCAACACTTACATATTGCTCATTTGCAACTTTAACTCTAGATTTATAGCTTAGGTCTAAATTTTCGAACAAATATGCTTCTGCAGACATGTGGTTTGAACAACCACTATCAATAGACCAAGTTTGAATGTTTACCTTAGTTTTGTTACATTTGTTTGCTTCAGTGGCTGTGAATAACATTTCATCTTTGGTCTCCTCCACTTCAGCAACATGAGCCTGGTTTGCATTGTCTTCATTGCAAAAATTTTCAATGTGACCATACTGCTTGCATTTTCGGCATTGTGCATTCTTGAGCCAACAAGATGACTCAAGATGATTGGTTTTCTGACAGTACTTGCAGGTGGGAAGTGGCTCTCTTCTTTCCTTCCACCTTGCATTGAAGTTGTTGCCATTATTTGACCAATTTTTGTTCTGCCAAGATTTTCCAAAACTGGTTCTGTTTTCTGGGTTCTTGAAGAACACTTGTTGCTGCCTTGTTCTTCCTTTAAACCCTGCTGCAAAGGCTTCTTCACTTGTATTTTCTTGCCTAAATGCTTGCCTTTGTTCCACAGCTTGCAAGGCATTGATTAGCTCTTGAAGACTCATGGAAGTGAAGTCCTTTGAATCTTCCAAAGAACATATCTTGTTTTCAAATTTTTCGGGTAAGCTTACCAGCACCTTTTCAACCACCCTTTCTTCTTGAACTTCTTCTCCAAGTAGAGTCATTTGGTTTACAATCTTGGACACATTTGATGAAAATTCTTTGATTGTGTCTGAATCTCTCATCTTCAAGGCTTCAAATTGTCTTTTCAAATTCAGGATTTGCATCCTTCTTGACTTCTCATCACCCTGAAATTCTGATTTCAGTTTATCTCATGCATCCTTTGCAGTTTCACAAGCCATTATCCTTGTGAAAATGTCCTCACTTACTGCATTATGAATGCAAGTGAGAGCCTTGTACTTCTTTGCTCTTTGTTCATTGAAGTATTTAAGTTGATTCATTGTTGGATTGTTGTTCAAGGAATTGGTTCCTCGTCGACTTCCACATCTTCCCATAGGTCGAAAGCCTTCAGATAAATCTTCATCTTCACTGCGCATACTCCATAATTCACTCCTGTGAAGATTGGAGTTTTTGATGAGAATGATGAATCCATCTCTGTCAAACTTGTTTCTTGCACTCTTTTCCTTCCAAGGATTCCACAGAACAAAGAACAGGAGTAATAATTGAGAAACTCTTTCAATTATTAGTCCTTAAAGAACACTTCAAGACTCACTTCTTGATTGACGAATTCTTGGAATTTCTGGAAAAGTGCAGTCTGGAATTTCTGGAAAAGTGCAATCTTCCTTTTCAAGATTTGATCAATCCTTGAATTCTTTGCACTTGTATATTACTTTCAATCCCTTTTCTAAGACCTATTCTGCTTTGATACCATGTTGAAATTCTGAAGAATTCTGGAAAATTTTGAAAAACAAGTACTGTAGCAATTTGTACGGACAAATGAAGAACAAAGAACAAAAACACGTACTGTAGAGATCAAATTCTAGGAATGAGCAATTTTCCAGAATTTGATGTAAATTTTCCAGAAAAGAAAGAACTTAAGAAATCTGTAAATTTGAGAATCAAAACAACAAGAACATGGGCAGAATATTTCGTTATGGTTACTGTCATCCCATCAATTTTATTTATAGAAGAATCAGAAATTACAACGGCTAGTTTTCCAAAATTCTGTTACAATTTCTTATTTAGCAAAGTTTTGACTATAAGCTGAAATTGACTAAAACATTGACTCAGAACTCTTAAACATGCTTATTACAATGTGAATTCAATCATAACAATTGATTCTTCAATCTTCAATTCTCATCTTCAATTCTCTCGCACTCACTGTCACGCTTCTTTGGCGTGTCCGAATCGACTTCAAATTTCAACAAAAGTTATCAGACAAAGGTCCCCTGCTAAAAAATGCAAACCAGTATAGAAGATTGGTGGGTCGGTTGATTTATTTGACTGTATCAAGACCAAATATAATAGATGTTGTGCATGTTTTGAGTCGTTTCATGCATCAACCCAGGAAACTTCACATGGACGCAGCTACAGGTACGAATATTCTCTGCTACAGGGCAGTAACTGATTCTTAACAGGGCAGTAACTGATTCTTAACATGTACGAATCAGTTGCAGCCTCTTTGTAGCTCCTCTGTATAAAAGCACAGTCGATCATCAATAATAAATCATCTCAGCAAATTCAATCTTCTCTTCATCAGTTTTACAGTAAGGGCAAAAACTGATCGTTTTCTATTTATTTTTTCCTAGTTGATATTTCATAATAATCTGTTGAATCGGTAATGTCAGAAGCAATAAGTTTCTGGTCAATATTTGATAATCAGCAGAGTGGTGATGGAAGAAGAATCGTTTTCTAGTTGCCGTGCACGCTGAAGCTTGAATCTGGGAGCACCGACAATGACAGGCTATGGCAGCGCTGAAGCTTGAAATCATCAATCTGCGGTTGTAAGTGATCATGCAAAGCTGTCCGAACTTTCCCGGATGATTTATTTAAACTCCAAAAGACAACACCTTATAGATTAATTGCTGCTGAGAATGCAAGGTAGAAAGATTCTACTACTTTGCTTTAAGTCCCAATTTTCTTTAGTAATTTGGCCAATAGTAAAAGAGACGACCTCATAATTTCTTGAAAAAAAAATGAAAATAAAAATAAAAATCGTAACAGGCATACACATAAGAAAACAAGGTCAGAACATGGGGCATCTTGCATCGTTGTGTTACTAGATTAGAGAAAAGTTCAAGGTATTTGCAATTGGTAAATGATGTCAACGAAAATAGCAGAAGATTCTTGTTGATGGTGGTTGGGAGTAACCTGTGCTCTCAAGCAAACAAGCCAGTTGACCAAGCACTGCTTTATCAAACTGTATATATAATACAAGCTGCAACATTTAGAATCACAAAACAACTCCTCTCCAAGCACCATTCTTGAATGCTTTACACTCAAGAACAACAATACCCTGACCTGAAAGTTATCCTGAAACCATGAAAGCAAACCTTCTTACCACCACATTGTGTCTCTCTTCCCGCAGACATTGAACCCTGAAACAACCCCGATCGTCTCTTAACTTCGATATAGAGGCATGTAAAATATTTTCTCATTCAACCAGAAAAAAACAGGTTCTCCTTATTTTTTGTCCAGAGCAAATCTACACTAAAATTTAGTTTTATCATTTATACTTTGGAGTCCTTTGGCTCGTTGTTAAGCCATTTTACTATCCCACCTGATTCGGCATTTAAACCCGGGGATCTTCTCCTTTATAAGAGACAGTTAATACCGTTGAAGTGAACCCAGTGGTTAAACAGAGATCAAATTACAGCAGAAAGAAAAGAGTCGATTGACAATGACAGAAGGTTTAGTGACCTTCTTACTCACAAAGCTTGCAGATTTTATCCAGGAAGAGGAGCGATTATTGACAGGTGTTAAGGCAGAAGCTGAGTACATCGGGTATGAACTGCAGTTCATGCTGGTCTTTCTAAGAGCTGCAGATGCGATGGAAGAGAATGATGATGGACTGAAAGTGTTAGTGCAGAGTCTGAGAGATGTTGCGTATGACATGGAAGATATTCTTGATCTTTTCAGGCTGCGTCTCACACGTGATCATGGGTATAAGTTTTGTTCTTCTGTTCAAACAATTTCCAACTCCATCATCACTTTAAAAGCTCGGCATCAAATTGCTTCAAAAATTCAAGCACTCAAAAGCCGAGTTATAAATATCTCAGAGGCACATCGGAGATATTTAATCAGGAACAATATAACGGAGCCAAGCTCGAGCTCCACCCTCACACCAAGAGTGGCCAGGCCAGGGAATATAGTTGAAGAAGCAAATATAGTTGGCATTGAAGAGCCCAAAAAGCATCTTATTGGGTGGCTTGTCAGAGGCAGATCCGAACGTGAAGTGATATCAGTGGTCGGAATGGGTGGTTTGGGTAAAACCACACTGGTGAGAAAAGTATATCATGATGCAGATGTCAAGAAACACTTTAGATCCAGAGTTTGGATCACCCTCTCTCCGTCTTTCAAGGAAGAGGACCTTCTAAAAGATATAATTCAACAGCTCTTCCGTCTGCTCCAGAAAACTACTGTTCCTCAAGGAGTGGATAACATGGACAGTGATAAGCTAAAGAATGTAATCATTAAATTCCTTCAGCAAAGTAGGTATCTCATTGTGTTAGATGACGTGTGGCATACTGATGCCTGGGATGCTTTTGAACCTGTGTTCCCAATCAACAATCGAGGTAGCTGTATATTGCTGACAACGCGAAAAACAGAAGTAGCCCTTACTGCCTGCATAGATTTCCCAGATAAAGTGTACAATCTGGATCCATTATCTCCAGAAGAGTCTTGGAATTTGTTTTGCAAGAAGGTATTTCCAAACAGCCACTGCCCCACACATTTGAAGGACGTTTCAGAAAGAATTTTGGGAAGATGTGAAGGACTGCCGCTTGCTATTGAGGCTATGAGTGGTGTTCTAGCGACAAGGGACAGGAGTAAGATAGACGAATGGGAAATGGTGTACCGTAGTGTTGGTGCTGGATTAGACAACAACAAAAGGAGGAATGCGTTAAGGATACTATCAATGAGTTACTATGATTTACCTTATTATCTCAAATCTTGTTTGTTGTACTTCAGCATATTCCCAGAGGGCATACCGATTCAGCGTATGAGACTTATTCGATTGTGGATAGCAGAAGGGTTTGTGAAAGGGAGGGAGGGAATGACACTAGAGGAGGTTGCAGAAAAAAATTTTAATGAGCTCATACAAAGAAGTTTGGTCCAAGTGGTAGAGGCGACCAGTTATGGACAAGTTAAAACATGCCGCGTCCACGACCTTGTCCGTGAGATACTGATTAAAAAGGCAAAAGAGCAAGAATTCGTTGCAATAGCCAAGGAACAGGACATGGTTTGGTCTGAAAAGGTCCGCCGTGTATCAATACATAATGCCATGGCAAGCATGCGACGAATACATGGTGCATCTCGCCTCCGTTCATTGTTGGTGTTCTGGGGAACAGATTCTTTTCCCGGGCCTCATAAATTTAGTTCGCTTTCTAGCCGTTTAAGGCTGCTTACCGTGCTAGATCTGGAAGGCACCCCTTTAAAGGAGTTTCCAAATGAAGTGGTCAGCCTGGTCTTTTTAAAGTATTTAAGTTTGAGGAATACCATGGTGAATTCCATTCCAGGCTCAATCAGCAAGCTTCAGAACCTGGAAAGTTTGGATTTGAAGCATGCCCAAGTCACTGAGTTGCCTGTTGACATTCTGAAGCTCCAAAAGCTTCGGCACCTGCTAGTGTATCGTTTTGAAACCGAGTCTGAAGACCAAATTCTCAACAAACATGGTTTCAAGGCACCAGCTCAAATAGGAAATCTAATTTCTCTACAGAAGCTTTGCTTTCTAGAAGCAGACCAAGGACAGAAACTTATGTCAGAACTGGGAAGATTGATTCATTTGAGAAGGTTGGGCATTCTGAAGTTCCGGAAGGAAGATGGGAGGGACTTATGTTCCTCTATTGATAAGCTGATGAACCTTCGTGCATTGTCTGTTACTTCAATAACAGAGAGCGAGGTCATTGATCTAGAGTACTTACCTTCCCCTCCTCAATTTCTTCAGCGACTATACTTGGCAGGACGTTTAGAGAGGATACCAGACTGGATGCTCTCACTTGATAGTTTGGTCAAGTTGGTTTTAAAATGGAGTCGCTTACGTGAAGATCCGCTGCAATTTCTTCAGGATTTGCCCAATCTGGTGCACCTTGAATTTGTACAAGTTTATAGTGGTGAAGCATTGCATTTCAGTGACAAGGGATTCAAAAAGCTCAAGGTTTTGGGGCTAAACAAATTAGAACGGCTCAAATCTATAACTGTTCAGAAGGGAGCACTGCCCTCTCTCCAGAAGCTAGTTATCCAGGGTTGTAAACTACTTCAGAAGGTGCCCTCCGGAATCAAGCACCTCGCTATGCTCAAAGCACTTGATTTTTTTGAAATGCCGTACGATTTTGTCAAGAGGCTACGGCCTGATGGGACCGAACAGAGAGCGGCGAGGAGTTTTCTCCGTATGCCAGCTGTCCAGTTCATTAGAATATTGCAGATGCTTCCATTTGACATGCCCTACGATTTCATGAGGAAAATCCATCCGGGTGGGGATGGTGAAGATTATCACGAGGTTCGAAATGTGCCTGAGATTTACTGCACCTATCAGACAAATGGCAATTGGGAAATCTACTACAATTATGCAAGACCAGACATTCTTTTGAAAAGGCGACCTGATTGGAAGCAATGACCTGCATCTGTAATTTTGTGATAATTTCCTTGAAACTATGATGTTGCGATGTTTGTTGTCAATTAATGTAAGCATTTTTATTTTTTTAATGAATGTGATCTCACTTTTTTTTGTGTTTTTCTGTGCATATTACGAATCATTTGACTAAACAAAGAGTTCTTGCATCATTGTTACTTTTTTGTTCGAATACTTTTGAAGTATGATTATGTATTTTCTCACTCATATGAGATTTTGTGTATTCTCCTCTCTTTTACCCATGTTCTCATACTTAAAATTATAAATTTAAAAGATGAATGTTGCTTAGAAGATCATCATCCTGCTTATAATTAAATGAAAAAACAACAACATAATGGAGTGATCCGTGTTTTATTATTTCATTTGTCAAACCTACAATTTAGATGATGGACTTAATTAAGTTTTATAAAAAAAATTAAAATGAAAAGAAAAATAGAGGATTTTTTTTGTTTTTAAGGTTAATGGATGTTATTGAAATTGGAAATAATTTATGTACAAAACAGTTAAAAAAAAAAAGGTCAGGCTTGCAAGGCCTCCCCCTTTATTTTAAGAGACAAACAACTTGTGAAGGTTGAAATAATCTTTTGGATCATAATTGATTTTTTGGAAATTATAGGGACTGTGAAGGTTGAAAAGAGAAAGAAGGAAGATAAAAATAAATTTTTGAATAGAAAATTTAATTGGCAATGAAATTTCTTATTTTTTTACATTTTGGTCCCTGCATAGAAAGATGCAATCAGAAAAATTGAGGGCAAAACAAATAGTGCTAAAAGTGTTTGAAATTGTGATACAGAGTCATTTTAAAAATATCTTTTTATTTGAAAATATATCAAGATTTTTTCATTTTATTTTTAACATAGCACATCAAAAATAAAAAAAAATAAAAATTAAAAAAATAAATATTATAATACAGTACTCTCAAACCCAAAAGACTTAAAAAGAAAAAAATAAAACATGTCATTAGCTGGAAGGAAGAAGCGACAGTTCAACTTGGGATTGGCTACTTTTTTAGATATTACCTCACAATGGTGTGTCCCCATGAATCACCCTTTCATTTCTTGTCCTGATCTTATCTTTGATCTTTTCCTGAACGCACTTATTGCAAGTCGTCTTCCACCCCCATAATTCAAATATTTATATGCCAAAGCTGACTGTAATACAACCTTCATGTTGGCGTCAGATTGTTTGTCTTTGACAGGTTTTTCGTTAATTTAAAACAGCTACTGTCGCAATCATCTAGCTGGTTAAGCATAGATTGTAGGATTTACACAACCACCTCATTTCTTTACATTCATCATGGTGGACATAAGATTCCAATAGCAGCAGGGTCGTAAATTTCTGAGAAGAAAACAACAAACTTTTAATTTTCCTTTTGACCGTGAGAGAGAGTGGGAAATTTCCTTGTTCAGACAAGGATTAAGGTCCTGGTTAGACGGATGGGCACACGACTGAATGGAAGTTACGTAGAGATTGAAATAGTAAAATATGCAGGCTAAAATTATAGAATAGCCAAGCTGATGGTGATTTGAAGTGGCCTACACTCTCAAGAAAACATCTCATTGGCTACTAAACAACATTTTCATGGAGGAAGTGCTGCTACATATATCTATGCAATGCCATTTTGTGAACAAAGTTAACTTTCGAACCCAACTCTAAATACCATTATTGCACTCCCTGAAGTTTCAGAAAAACTTGTTGGGAAACTGAAAAAAAACATCCATGTCTGAGGGCGTGGTTACTTTTTTACTCACGAAGCTCGGAGACTTCCTCGTAGAAAGGGGAAAGCAACTGGCAGGAGTCCAAGGTGAAGCAGAGTATATTAGTGATGAGCTTGAGTTCATGACAGCCTTCCTAAGACTTGCAGATGCGATGGAAGACAGTGATCCTGTTCTAAAATGTTTGGTCAAGAAAGTGAGAGATACAGCTTATGACACGGAAGATGCTCTGGATAATTTCAGCCTATCCCTTGCTAGTGATCCCGGGCATGGATTTTTTTCCTGTTTCAGGAAGATTTCTCGATCTATTAAGGATGCAAGAGCACGGCGTCGAATTGCTTCAAAAATTCAAAGCATCAAGTCTCGAGTGATCAGTATCTCAGAATCACATCGGAGATACTGCAATAAAAATAATATAATGATTCAAGGATCAAGCTCCAACAGCATCCCTAGGCTTGAATGTCAAAAGGATGCCCTTCTACTAGAAGAAGCAGATCTGGTGGGCATTGAAAAACCCAAAAAGCAGCTGATCGAGTGGCTTCTTGGAGGCAAATCAGGACGTGAAGTGATTTCTGTGGTCGGAATGGGAGGCCTCGGAAAGTCAACGTTGGTCGGAAAGGTCTACGATGATTCAGACGTGAAGAAGCACTTCAAGTTCCGTGCTTGGATAACTGTGTCTCAATCTTTCAAGCGAGAGGACCTCTTAAAAGACATGATTCAACAACTCTTCCGAGTTCACAGGAAACCAGATCCAAAAGGTGTGGACAGCATGAACTATAATAAGCTAAGGAGTGTCATCCATGAATTTCTCCGACATAAGAAATACTTGATTGTCTTGGACGATGTGTGGCACACAAGAGCTTGGCATGTTTTCCAGCATGCGTTGCCGAACAACATCTGTGGCAGTCGGATATTGGTCACAACACGCAATACTGAAGTTGCCTCTACTTCATGCGTGGATTCCCCTGAAAAAGTCTACCCTTTAAATCCGTTGTCTCGAGAAGAATCCTGGACTTTGTTCTGCAAGAAGATATTTCAGGACAACCTCTGCCCTCCACATTTGAAGAATGTTTCAGAAACAATTTTGGGTAGATGTGAGGGATTGCCGCTTGCAATTGTAGCGATTAGCGGTGTTCTAGCGACAAAGGACAAGAGTAAAACAGACGAATGGGAAATGGTACATCTTAGCCTCGGTGCTGGATTAGAAGAAAATGACATGCTGATGAGCGCAAGAAAAATACTGTCGCTCAGTTACAATGATTTACCATACTACCTTAAATCTTGCTTGCTGTATTTCAGCATCTTCCCCGTGGGTAATCAAATCAAGCGTATGAGACTTATTCGATTGTGGATAGCTGAAGGATTTGTGAAAGGCAAAGAGGGAATGACAGTAGAGGAAGTTGCACAAGACTACCTGAATGAGCTCATGAAGAGAAGCTTGGTTCAAGTGGTTAAGGCAACCAGTGATGGACGGGTCAAAACATGCCGCGTCCATGACCTCCTGCGCGAGATTATGATCACAAAGGCAAAGGATCAGGACTTCGTGGCAATAGTGAAGGAGGAAGGCACTGTATGGCCAGAAAAAGCTCGTCGTGGGTCGATGCATAATGCCATGCCAAGAATACAAAAAAGACAGGATTCCTCTCGATTTCGTTCATTGCTGACATTCTGGCAAGAAGAT
>CM063588.1:7937713-7964758 GCA_032356905.1 Salix exigua | reverse complement strand
TTAAACAATTATTTTATTTTAGATTGCTGGAGGAGGGACAATGCATAATATATCCTGTCATAGACTCTGACACTCGATCTAGAAAAGTTGATATATTTTTGGATTGTATATATCTCTCGGACACTCAATCTGTACGAATTATATATATACAGGAGAGCTGATCAACAGTTCTTTCTAGAATATAGCAGCAATCTCAGTTGCTTATTATTCTAATCTTCTTTTCGGCTCTACCGGTCAAGTATTCCTGAACCATCTTTCACGCAATGAATTTAAATCTTCTTTCTAACTCGGGTCTTAGGCCAGAAATCCACTCATGAACTCACGGGAAATTTCCTTGCAATTTAAAGGGACACGTCAATGTATGAATTATTAGCAGATAGATGCACTGGAAATGACCAATAATAGCTTCATGCAGCTATGGAAGCAACCGAAACGTTGTCGAGTAAACGTTGTCAGATAATAATAAATTATATCATGATATAAATTTTTAAATGAAATGATTTTTTAATATTATTTAATATGTTATTAGATTTTTGTTGACCCAATGGTCACAAATTCAAATATCACCATCATCTTCTTTTTTTATTTTTATTTGAAACCAAGTATAAGTAGCGTGAGTATGTCCAAATTCAAACTCAAATTTTTTTTACTTGAAAGTATATATTAAAAAATAATATAAATTACATTATAGAATATTATTAAATGAAATATCAGGTGAGATGGTTAATTGAATTTTGAAGAAAGAGGGCAGTTGCTTGTTAGGAGGATTAAAATTAAAGAGTTTGGACGGTTAAAAATCAAAGATGATGCTGGGATATATTTGGATGATCTTGATTGCAGATGTGTATTGTCACGGCTGTTGACTTAAGCTATCACAGGAACAACAGTGTAAGAGCACAGAAACAAACATGCACTTTCCTGGCAATTTCGATCAGTGCCCCTTGAAACACTCCATTGATGGATGCAAGTTGCTAGCGCGTTTGCAATGATTTTCAATGTGTTCTTGTCTCTATTCCAATTGACCTGAGTGCAGGCTGCTTCTGAAGTTGTAAGACCCGGCCGCGCATTTATTACTTCTTTTAATAAGTAGGGACGAGTTTACTTGTACGCGTGTTATGCTGGTTTTTTTTTTCTGCATAAAAAATTGATTTATTTTTTACATGTTATAATTATTTATTTTAATATTTAATTTGTGAAATTATAATTAATAAAAACCATTAGAAATGAATTTTTTTCCCGTCTAAAAAAAGCAGTGTAATCGAAACGCAGGGGAAGTTTTTATTTTTTTAATTATAGATAACCTAGATAAATTTGTCTACCCGTTTTGTTTATGAGTTTTTTTTTTCTTCAATAATATTAGATCTGAAATATCATAGAAAAAATTCTTTATTTTTTTTTTACAAAAACAACCTAAAATCTATGAATTAATTTTTTTAAGAAATAAAACATAAACAAAAGAGGGGAAAATTAGAATTAAAAGCCTAAATTATTTTTTGATTTTATAAAATTTATTCTTCGTATTATATATATATATTAAGGTGTTCATATCAAATAAATATTTAAATATATAATTAGTCTCACATATTTATAAGAAAAAAACTTAAAAATAATCATTATAATAATTTCAAATTTTAAGACCTAAAAATATTTAAAAAAACAATTAAAAAAAATAAATGACAAAACATAAATAGATATTATTAGATTTTAAAAAATAATATGACCTTAAGAATAAAAAAAATAAAAATCAAACAACCGAGAGAATAAAATAATAAATAATAATTTTCAAATGATCATCAACATAAATTAAAATTTAAACATTACATAAAAAGATTAAAACCTTCATAACAATGGAAATAATAAAAATTTGAGACAAAAACTAAGAGCATGTAAATATAAACATGAAAAAAATAGTAACCATTTACAAAAAATATATAAGAAACAAAGGAATTAAAATAAAATTCTAGACTAAAAGTATAAGGCTCAAACTAAAAAACACATATATAATAAATTAATTTTAAATGACAAAATTGAAACAAAAAAACTTTGATACTGAAAAAAATAAAGAATTTAGGATGATATTTTTTAGTTGTAGATAAATTGGGTATATTTATCTATCCATTTTTATTTATGAGTTGTCTTTTTTCCACACTAACATTAGATCTGAAATATTATACATACAAAAACAACCTAAAATTGAAGAATTAATTTTTTAAGAAATAAACTAAAACAAAAGAGGATAAAATTAGAATTATAAGCTAAATTTTTATTTTATTTTATAATATTTATTTCTCATATTATTATATTAAAAGTATTTAAAAAAGCTAATATATATTTTTCAAATAATCCTAGGTATTATATATATATATTTTTCAGGCGCTAATATTAAATAAATATTAAAATATATAATTAGTCTCACATATTGATAAAAAAAACTTAAAAACTAATAATTATCATTATTTTGAATGTCTTATCTATAATAATTAGAAATTTCAACACTTAAAAATATTTTAAAAAATGTAATTAAAAACAAAATGAATGAGTTATCACCACATAAAATGCGCATTAAAGAAGAAAAACAATGATAATTTGGGAAAATCAAAGCTAAATATTTTCTCTAACTTTTCTGTTTATTTCTTATAATATTATTCTAGCTTTTCAACATGTTCACACGCAAACACATTACAAAAATTTGTGTGCCGGACACGGCTTTAAGTCCTGTTAATATTAATTAGGTGTCATATCTTATATCCAATATCTTATATCCAATATCCAATGTGATGACTTGTCATTTGGACAACATTTGACAATCAACGTTCTAGACAGATGAATTGGAACAACTTTGATTTCTTGGTTGTGAAAATCAGATCTTTCTCCTCCTTGCTTTCTACTCTAAGAGCTTCCCACCTGCGATGCTTATCTGGAGAAAACGATGAGCAAGCAGTAAGCAATCTCATTCATTTATGGACAATAATGATAATAAATTTCTTTGATTGTATTCAATTTTCATCAATGTTTACTATTTTATCAGTTGAATTAAATTTTAAAAAGAAATCCTCAGTGTTTATATTGGTTGAATCATATCAAATCTAAATGCAGTTTTTGCGAGTTTATGACAGATATACTGCTTTTGTGGAGTGTTGGTTAAAGGAGGTTTTCAATTTATTTTTCATTAAAAAAAATATTTTAATAAAAAATAATATGAACCAAATACAATCCCTACCTTCCTTTAGTGTGTTCTAATTGCCACTGATATGATGTTGCCCAAAGAAGACATTTTACAGGAGCCAGAATTAACTTCTTTGACTTTGAGTACCTAGTAAAATTTGTTGATGAGATTTTAGTGGTTAGTTTTATTTTATGAACTAGGTCAAAATCGAGATGATTTACATTAATTTACTCTTCTTCCAGTACATCATGGGCAGTACTGGATTTATCTGCTTTCTTTCCCAGTGTTTATAACTGGGTCAGAGGCATGCAAGCCCCATTTAGAGTAAACCAATGTTGTAATTGGGTTTTTAAAAAAAATTCAGAAATGGAAAGAGAGAGAGGGGCATAGATCGTTAATGGCATTTATAGAGAGTTTCAGGCAAGAAAAAAGATGCATGTTCCTTTCATCTATTATACATGGAGAGAACCTAAATCTTTACACAACAAATAAAAACATGGGTTTGGAGAGATTTCTCTGAAAAGCTTGCTTGATCATATTGTGCGCTTGTTCATGGGAGTACCAATTGTCATCATCAGTTATCGTGACTTCTTGTTTTTGAATCTGCAAGGGAAGAGCATAGCTTTTCTGTGTGGTGATGGCAATGTCTACTTTCACAGTTTATGGTGAGGGTAGTAGAAATATGTAGGGGAGAAGTTGCATTGAAAGCTAGCCATGAAAATAAAGCTTTCAAGAATCAAGAGATGGTTGGTGAGAAAGAGTACAATAGCCAAAGAACTTGAAAGCTTTGCAAGACATGGAATCTACGAATAGGTGTTGTTAAGATTTGTGATGGGCTGTTTGTGAGTTGTGCAGGTGAAAGGTTGCAGAAACACAATAGTAATAAAGCTTGGACTTGAAGAACAAGAACAACACACAAGGTATTTGATGAAATTGTTTGATGAACATTCATAGAATGCATGCCTATTTATACATGAAGGAAACTAAACACACGTCCTAGTAATCTTCCACTAACTCTAGTGGACATTGTGTTGCCACTAACTCTAGTGGACTTTGATGAAATCAAACATTAAACTGAAAAACAAACAACATTACAATAGAAATACACTGCTAGAAATGAACTGATAAGGTGGAGTGAAAATGTCATTAGTCTAACAAGTGTCTAGTGAGAATATTTTTTTGGTTGAGAGAGCTTTGATTTTTTGGTTGAAACTATGATGTTTAGAAGAGGAGAGATGAATAAAGTTGTGAATTCATCCAAGTCATTACAATTTAATTCATGTTTGAAGCAACAGATCACGTACTCTAGTACACAGTGTATCTGCGTGCGAACAATTAGAACACAGTAAATCAGCGATCTTCGTATAGCTTCTTTTCTAATGGTGTCCCTTTCGTCTTAGACGTGTTTCAATTTGTTTCATCATTGTGATTTTGATTTTGTTTTTTAGCTTTAAATTATCAAGTATATATATATAAAAGAAAGCCTTAACCCCAAAGAAACAAGTAAATTTGACTGACCAGCTTGATTAGAATCATTGAGATGAGCATAAGCAATGACGTAATTTGCATAACATTGATAAACAATATGACGAAGATCAACAACTTGGTTATCATAACAAGCCATCCTCAACATAGAAGTAACTCCTGCAAATGGAGAAAATGTTCCAAGAAAGTTGAGAGAAAAATGGCGGAGAGCGCAGTGACCTTTCTGCTTGACAAGCTTGCACCTCTTTTTGAAAAAGAGCTGCAGTTATTAAGAGGTGGGCGGGAAGAAATTGTTTACGTGAGAGGAGAGTTGGAGCGGATAAGAGCCTTCCTGCACGTTGCAGATACATTAGAAGAGAGTGACGAGGAAGTGAAGGTGTGGGTTAAGCAAATAAGGGACGTCGCTCATGAAACTGAGGATGTTCTGGATGAGTACACAATTCTCCTGGCACATGATCATGTGGGGGGAATCTATGGTTTGATCCATAAAATGTCATGCTGCATCAACAACATGAAGGCTAGCTATCGAATTGCCTCGCAAATAAAAGCCATCAACTCGAGAATCAGAAATATCTCCGATGGCCATCGCAGACTCCGTCAGAAGTTCTGTGTAGCTGAACAAGGTTCGAGCTCCACTAGCACCGGCTGGCAGGACCGAAGAGAAGATGCTCTTCTTCTAGACATGTCTGATTTAGTGGGAATCGAGGAGCGCAAAAGCAAGCTTGTTGGCTGGCTTGTTAATGGCCGCTCAGGACGTGAGGTAGTTTCGCTTGCTGGGATGGGAGGGCTGGGAAAAACCACCCTGGCAAAGCAAGTCTATGATGATGCGGACGTGAAGAAACATTTTAGCGTCCATGCCTGGATTACAGTGTCTCGATCTTACAAGATGGAAGAACTACTTAAGGACATTGTTCAGCAACTCTTTGCCGCAGAGAGGAAGCCAGTCCCCAAAAATTTAGAGAGCCAGAACAGCAGTCAGCTGAAATCAGTAATCAAAGAGGTCCTGCAGAAAAGAAGGTACCTAATAGTCCTGGATGATGTATGGCACGTAAACGAGTGGGATGCTGTCAAGTATGCCTTGCCAGCCAACAACTGCGGCAGCCGGGTCATGCTCACTACACGCAATGCTGATCTAGCCTTCACTTCTCGCATAGAATCAGAGGGCAAGGTCTACAACGTGGAGCCCTTGCTTCCAGAAGAGTCGTGGACTCTTTTCTGCAGGAAGACGTTCTGGGGGAATTCATGTCCTCATCATCTGGAGGAGATTTGTAAGAATATCTTGAGAAAATGCGAGGGACTTCCACTGGCAATTGTGGCAATCAGTGGTGTTCTTGCTACAAAGGACAAGCGAAGGATAGATGAATGGGAAATGGTTCGACGTAGTCTTGGTGCTGAAATTGAGGACAATGATAAGCTTCTCAATTTGAAAAAGGTGCTTTCTCTCAGTTTCAATGATCTGCCGTACTATCTGAAGTCTTGTTTCCTGTATGTTAGCATTTTTCCAGAGGATCATCTAATTGAACATATGAAACTTATTCGTCTATGGGTTGCGGAAGGATTCGTGGAAGCAAAATATGGAAAAGAGTTGGAAGATGTTGCAGAGGACTATTTCAATGAACTCCTGAACAGAAACCTGTTGCAAGTGGCGAAGACAGCTACTGACGGAAGGGTCAGAACATGTCGCCCCCATGACCTTCTGCGAGAGATTATCATTTCAAAGTCAAGAGACCAGAACTTTGCAGTTATAGCCAAGGATCAAAATGCTATGTGGCCAGACAAAATTAGGCGTCTGTCAATACACAACACAGTGCGAAACGTACAACTGAACAGGTGCGTCTCCCAGTTGCGTTCTTTGTTCATGTTCGGGGTATTGGAGAAGTCGCCCCTACGAACCTTGTTTCCTCATGGTTTTAGGCTGCTTCATGTGCTGGATTTGCAAGGTTCTCCACTTAAAAGATTTCCTGTTCAGGTTATGAACCTGTATTACCTCAGGTATCTAAGTTTGAAGGAAACGAAGGTAAGTAGTATCCCACCCTATATCGGGAAACTTCAACGCCTTGAGACCTTGGATCTCAAACACACCTATGTCACGGAATTGCCCAATGAGATCCTGAAGCTACAACGACTTCGTCATCTCCTAGTTTATCGCTATGAATACGAGTCTTATGAACACTTCCACTCGAAAGATGGTTTTAGGGCTCTTGAGAAAATAGGAGAATTGCAATCCCTCCAAAAACTATGCTTTATCGAGGCAAACCACGGCAATGGGAATATAATGACTGAGCTTGGGAAGCTAACAAAACTGAGAAGGTTGGGGGTTATAAAGCTGAGAAGGGAAGATGGCAAGTCCTTATGTTCATCCATCGAGAATCTTAGAAACCTTCGTGCCTTGTCTCTACTTTCAGTAGAAGAGGATGAAATTCTTGATCTTCAGCACCTTTTCTCTCCTCCTCCTCTGCTTCAGCGGCTGTGCTTGACAGGACGCTTAGAGACACTGCCACACTGGATACCCAATTTAGAAACTTATTTAAACAACAAAAGTACGCTGAAAGCAAGCAATACCCAGCTAAAGTTGCTGCTGTTACATAACAGAATCAAAGATTTGTGTCAATCCAAAATAGATTTGACACTTTCAAAATAACAAGTGTTTTATTAACTTCCACATCAGCAACTTCTGAGTCATCAATTTAACACTCCTCTTTGACTCTAATGCTGCAGACCCGAAGTCTTTTTTTTGAAAAACTCAAACTTAGCTTTAGGTAATGGCTTGGTCAGAATATTTGCATTTTGATTTTCTATGTTGCAGTAGATCAATTGTATCTCCCCTTCTCTTTGTACTTCTCTTAGAAAATAAAGTTTCAACTTAAAGTGTTTTGTTTTGCCATGAAACACATGAATTTTTGCAATCGAAATTGCAACTTGGTTGTCTAAAAGTATCACTATGCTCTTCTTTTGCTCCATCTGCAAATTAGCGATCAATTTTCTAATCCAAATTGCTTGATTAATAGCAGCAATAAAAACTATGTATTATGCTTCTGCTATTGATTGAGCTATGACATAAAGTTTCAACTTAAAGTGTTTTGTTTTGCCATGAAACACATGAATTTTTGCAATCGAAATTGCAACTTGGTTGTCTAAAAGTATCACTATGCTCTTCTTTTGCTCCATCTGCAGATTAGCGATCAATTTTCTAATCCAAATTGCTTGATTAATAGCAGCAATAGCAGCTATGTATTATGCTTCTACTATTGATTGAGCTATGACATATTGCTTCTTCGAACTCCATGAAAAAATGGTAGAACCAAAACTAAAACAATAACTTGATATACTCCTCATATCGTCAACACTACTAGCCCAATCACTGTCAAAATACCCATGAAGTGTGAAGGTTTTGACTTGACAAAACTTCAATCCATAATGAATTGTCCCCTTGATATATCTAACATTCCTTTTGCTGCTTGAAAATGAGTTTCACTTGCACAATGCATATACCTTGAAAATATACTTGTAGCATTCAAATGTTTGGTCTAGTTGCAGTAAGATACATCAAGCATCCTATAAGAGTTCTATAGAGCTTTTCATCAATTTTTGTAATGCCATCTTCTTTGCATAATTTCTCCTTTTGATTCATTGATGTTGTAGTTGCTCTGCATTCTTTCATATTGTACTTCTTTAGAATCTCTTTGGCAAATTTTTGTTGGCATATTAAGATTTCATTCTGTTTTTGTTTGATTTCCATCCCAAGAAAGAAAGTCATCTTTCCTAGGTTAGTCATCTCAAAAGCATCCTTCATTTCTTCTTTGAACACATCAATTTGCTGCATGTTGCTTCCTATCACAACTAATCCACATAAAGAGAACCCATAAGTATTTCATCATTGGCTTTCCTGAGATAAAATGTAAGTTCACTTAGACTTTTTGTAAAGCCTAAGCTCAACAAATATGTATCAATCTTGCTCTACCAAGCTCTTGGAGCTTGTTTTAAGTCATAAAGAGCCTTCTTTAACTGGTGTACTTTCTCCTCTTCTCCTTGAATAACAAAACTTTCAAGCTGCTCCATAAATATTTCCTCCTCGAAGTATCCATTTAAGAAAGTATATTTGACGTCCATTTGATGTATGATCCAACCATGTTGAGTAGCAAGAGCAAGCATCATTCTTATGGTGTCAAGCCTCGCAACTAGAGCAAAGGTTTCTGAAAAATCTACCCTTGACATCTGAGCATATCCTTTGACAACCAACCTCGCTTTATGTTTGTTTATAGAGCCGTCAGCATTGAATTTGGTTCTATACACCCATTTATCACCAATGACCTTCTCATGTGCAGGTCTGTTCACCAACATCCAGGTTTGATTTTTTTCAATCATCATAAGTTCTTCCTTCATTGCAGTCATCCATTGTTGATTTGCAGCAACTTCTTGTTATCCTATAGGTTCACTTACTGCAACATTACAATTCTAATAGATATTAGAAAGTGCTCAAGTTTTTGTAGCAACTTCATCATCAGTGTCAGCATTCTCCTCTTAAAGTTCAAACTCATTGTCATCCTCCCAATTCCAGCTTTCTGACTCAAAGAACTGGACATCTCTGCTAATAATTACTTTACCATTTTGTGGAAGATAGATTCTATAGGCTTTTGAGACTGGATTGTAGCCTACAAAGATCCTAGGTTCCTCCTTTTTATCGAGTTTGTCTTTTTTAACTTGTGGAATATAAGAGAAACAAAGACAACCACAAGTTTTTGAATTTTGCAACTTTGGTTTATAGCCATACCATGCTTCAAATGGAGTTTTTTGCTGTAGAGCTTTTATTGGTAGTCTATTCAATAAGAAAATTGTTGTGTTCGCAGCATCAGCCCACACATTCTTTGGCAGCTCTTTGTCATGTAATAAGCTCCTAGTCATCTCCATAATTGCTCTATCTTTCCTCTCAACAACACCAATTTTTTTAGGGGAATAAGGTGTTGTTACATGGAGAGAGAAACTTTCTTATGCTGATTTTGCAAGTGTTAGTGTCAGAAATGAACGTAGAAGCTTCGGCTGAGCCAACCAGAAGCATTAATGCAAGGTGAGTAATGATGACCTGGTTTTTTGTTACACCATGGAATCCTTTCAACATTCGACTCTGGAGTTGGGTTGAGAGTAAATAAATTCTTTTCAAACTTTTTGGCCAACATTTGATTGTTCTGGAACAGTGGATCTCATTGAATGGTTTCTGTGCTTGCATTTTTATGCCCCCTTTCCATAATTTACTTCTTTCGTTGTTAATATCTCTGCATATGTAGGACATCGTTGATTTAGGAGGCACTGATATTGCTTAATAGAGTAGTGTCAAGTTCTGGCTACTCTGCGATAGTATTGTGAATATTATATTGAGGATCCTCCCACAAAATCTTCCTAAGCACTATCTCGGCAAGGATCAAACAAATCAAGCATCTTTCCATCTTTAGAAAATATAGATGTTACAATATCTGTACAAATATTAACATTAATTGTATTTTATTTTCAGCAATTATTCAGGCAATGTCTATGCCTAACATAACTTTCAAATTTGTATATATACAGTTTATCTCCTATCAATAAGGTATCTTATTTTTCAATGTAATTGTGAATCCCTAAATATTCTATATGGTATCAGAAGAGCCTGTCTCTCACGAGCATATCGATCCTACTTCTTCCAACACTATGTCCTCCCCTGCAAATCCTATAACAACATCAAACCACATTACTCAACCCTCCTCTTCCGTAGAAAATGTGCTTATTGCACTCAACATTGCCTCACAAATCAATGAGAAACTAAAGCCATCAACTTTCCCCCAATGGAGAGCCCAATTTAAAGCTCTCCTTATTGGATACAACCTCCTAGACTACGTTCATGGAGTTTTATAGTGTCCCTCCCCGGCTGGCACCTCCATCTCAGAATTGAACAATACCCATTGGGTTCGACAAGACAAGGTCATCCTCAGTGCCATTTTGGCCTCCACATCACCCACCATCACTCCACTCATCGCCACTGTCAAAACCTCCCAAGAAGCTTGAGAGAAGCTTCATCACATGTTTGCAAACAAATCCAGAACCAGAGCCATGCAATTAGAGGAAGAACTTACCTTAATTTAGTGGAAAAAGATATCAATCCCTGAATTCCTGCATGTTGTGACGGCCCTTGCAGATGAAATTGCCATCATCGATCATCCAATCTCCGATGATGATCTCACTCTCTACATTTTGAATGGACCGGGTTCTGAGTTTCGAGACATTGTTGTCTCCATAAGAGCACGACCAAGGTCTCTCGCCTTTAAAGAACTATATCAATCCCTGAATTCCTGCATGTTGTGACGGCCCTTGCAGATGAAATTGCCATCATCGATCATCCAATCTCCGATGATGATCTCACTCTCTACATTTTGAATGGACCGGGTTCTGAGTTTCGAGACATTGTTGTCTCCATAAGAGCACGACCAAGGTCTCTCGCCTTTAAAGAACTATACGACCCTCTTATCGGTCATGACAGTTACATGCGCTGTTTGGATTCTTCCTCATAGCAGCTCATCGCCTTTACCAATTACTCAAATCGACACCGACAGCCAAATCCCTCTCTAAATGGGTCTCCTCATGGCCCATCTGCACCATCAGGCCCACCTAGTCAATATGCTGGGCCTTTCAAAACCCAGAGACAGGTCTCACAGTAAAAAATTGTCCAAAATTGCGCCGCACTAAAATTATAGCAAACTGTGGAAATACATCAAGTGCACTAGGCCAAAAATGGCTCCTTGACTCTGCTGCCTCCCACAATATTACTGGCGACTTGGCAAATCTCTCTATTCACTCTTAATATGACAGAATTGATGAGATGGTCATTGGTGATGGGACAGGTTTGGCGGTCTCACATATTGGTTCCTTAGAATCCCCCACATGAACCTTTGTTCTTAATGATACCCTTTGTATTCCAAATATTTCAAAAAATCTCATTTTTGTACATCGTTTTACCTCTCAAAATAATGTTTTTATTGAACTTCACCCATCTTATTTTCTTGTGAAGGATCTAGCTTCGAGGGCGATTTTACTAAGAGGTACATGTGAGGATGGTGTGTACAAGTTCCCGAATTCACTGGTGGGCCCTACTTCAAAAATGGTTGTAAACATGCATGAACGCATTTCAATTGATGGCTGGCACAAGTGTCTTGGACATCCGTCTTCCAAAGTTGTTCAAAATCTTGTCAAACTTTTTTCGTTACCTACAACAAAAACACAAAAAAAAATTTAATTCTCTATGTTCCTCTCGCACTATTAATAAAGCCCACTAGCTTCCCTTCAAATCCACAAGCATTCAAAGTCACATTCCTCTTGATGTCTTGTATACTGATGTGTGGGGTCTCACTCATTGTACTAGTTTGGATGGTTCTCGTTATTATTTAATTTTTATGGACCACTACACGAAATATATTTGGTTTTATCCCATCAAAGCCAAATCTTGTGTCAAAATCATTTTTCCTCAATTTAAAAAACTTGTCGAAAACAGATTCCAAACAAAAATCAAAAGTCTTTATTCCGACAATGGCGGTGAATTCATCAGTCTCAAACCATTCCTCTCTAATCATGGGATAAGCCATTACACAACTGCCCCCCACACACCACAACAAAATGGTGTCTCCGAATGTCGCCATCGTCACTCCTTTTGGCCTCACGCCTTCCAAACCGTTGCATACCTCATAAACCATCAGCCTTCAAACCTACTTGCCAACACATGACCATTTGAAGCCCTTTTTGGATAAAAGCCTAACTATCTAAAATTAAAAAATTTCGGTTATGTCTGTTACCCCCTAACCCGACCCTACACAACCCACAAACTTGAGCCCAAATCCACGATCTGCGTCTTTATTGGATATTCACCTTACCCAGAATGCTTACAAGTGCCTTGTACCAAACACCACCATCTCTACCTCTCCATACATGTCCAATTCGATGAGTCAAAATCCCTAGACTCAATCAAATCGTCCCCTTCTCTGCCTGGTTCATCCCTTTCATTAGAACCACCGATCACCGCTGTTCTAGTGCCTCCACATGCTGCATCACTGGATTCGAGTTCTACGGCTACTGTCCAATCATCTCCTCGAGGTAATTCACCTTCTCCCTTACATTTGAGCACTTCTTCATCTAATTTTTCCAATTCCGTTTCATGCCCATTTGCTTTTAATCCTGCATCCACTCACTGAGCTCCCTCACCCATGGCATCACCACCATCCCCCTTGCATAGCCCCACCTCAAAGTCAAAAAATCCACCCTCATCACCCACTCACCAAACACACCCCATGACAACCCGTTTCATCAACAATATTTACAAACCCAAACAACTACATGCCATGACGAAGCCCTTCCCCATAGCTTAGAACCCACCTGTGTGAGCCAAGCCATGTCCCGTCCACCATGGCATGCTGCCATGTCTAATAAGCTTACTGCTCTCATGAAACACGACACCTGGGATTTAGTCCCACCACCAGCCACCTGTAAACCCGTGAGCTGTAAATGGGTTTTTAGGGTCAAGAGAAATTCCGATGGGTCTGTTGACAGGTTCAAAGCCAGACTAGTGGCCAAAGGTTTTCACCAAAGACCTGGAATCGACTACACCGAAACCTTTAGCCCAGTGGTAAAACCAGTAACCATTTGGTCAATTCTCACCCTAGCTATCATGAAAGGCTGGTCCCTAAGGCAAATGGACGTCCATAATGCCTTCTTGCATGGACAACTTGATGAGGTTGTCTACATGAGTCAACCCTCGGGTTTCAAAGACTCTTCCAAACCAGATCATGTATGCAGGTTAAGTAAAGCCATTTATGGCCTTAAACAGGCCCCTAGAGCATGGTATTCCACTCTTAAGAATGCTCTTGTTGCTCTTAGGTTCATAAATTCAATAGCTGATTCATCTCTGTTTATTTATCATGATGGCCATATTATATGTTACTTGCTTGTCTATGTGGATGACATTGTGCTTACATGAAATGATTCAATTTTTGTGTGCTCTATCATTAACAAACTCAACTCACAATTCTTTTTGAAAGACATGGGCAAACTTCATTATTTTCTAGGAATGGAAGTCATTCCTACCTCTGCAGGTTTGTTCCTCTCCCAACATCAGTATATTCGTAATTTGTTATCTAAGACAAATATTAATGGTGCCAAAGATGTATCCACCCCCTATCAACCAACACTCCCCTAAAATTGGTAGATGGCACTGCTGCCTTTGACATCATAGAATTTAGGCATGTAATTGTGAGTCTTCAATACCTCTCTCTTACGCATCCTAATATTTCCTTTGCTGTCAACAAGTTGTCACAATTCATGCACAAGCCTACTCATTTGCACTAGACAGCTACCAAATGGTTACTTTAGTATTTCAAGCAAATAATCTTCCATGGCATTCATATTTAGAAGAATACTCCCTGGTCACTCAACACATACTCGGATGCTGACTGGGTTGGAAACCTTGATGACCGCACTTCCACTTCAACATACATTTGCTTCCTTGGTAAGAATCCTCTCTCCTGGAGCTCTAAGAAGCAACGTGTCATTGCCCGCTCATCCACCGAAGCAAAATACAGATCACTTGCCAATGCTGCTTTAGAAACTATGTGGATAATGCATCTTCTCAGCGAACTTGGCTTTCCACTCAAGGACCCTCCTGTGTGACAACCTTAGAGCCACCCACTTAAGTTACAATCCTGTTGACCACTCTCGAATGAAGCATATATAGATTGATCTCCACTTCGTACGTGACCTAGTTCAAAAAGGCACACTCAAAGTTCATCATGTTCACACTACGAATCAGTTTGCCGATCTGTTGACCAAACCTTTGTCTTAACAACGGACTGCTATTTTGAGGTCCAAGATCAGCCTTACTGACGGAAGCCCTATCTTGAAGGGGCGTATTGAGGATCCTCCCACAAAATCTTCCTAAGCGCCATCTCGGCAAGTATTAAACAAATCAAGCATCTTTCCATCTTTAGAAAATATAGTTGTTACAATATTTGTACAAATATTAGCATTAATTGTATTTTATTTTCAGCAATTATTCAAGCAATGTCTATGCCTAACATAGCTTTCAAACTTGTAAATATACAATTTATCTCCTATCATTAAGGTATGGTATTTTTCATTGTAATAGTGAATCCCTAAATATTCTATATATTAACAGGTAGAAGAGATATGGCTAGTTTGACCATTGATGTTGCAAGCAGGTTGTCTCAAGAAGACCAGAGTCCGAGGCCATCTGATGTCAAAGGACATGTGAAAGAATCAGAAATTGTTGAGCTAGGTCAGGTATTTAAGAAAAGGGTTTTTGCTTATTTAGGGTGTCATAACCCAATTTTTGGGTTACTCCCCAAAATCTATCAAAAATATCAAAAATAAAATAAAAGGGGCCGACATGGGTAGAAAAATCAATGTGCAAATTTTGTTTCTTTTCGAGAGTCTAATTGTATATCTTTTGTTCCAAAAAGTGAGAGAAAATACAAATTCGAGGTAAAAATTAAGTCAAAATCATAATTATATTTTTTATAGGCCAATTTGATTGAATCATGGGCTAATTCAAAATATTATTATGTTTGAGAATTAATTTAGGGTCCAATTGAAGAATTTAATTAAGTGCAAAGACTTAATTATGCTTTAAATTGATCAAATTAATTTTATTAAGGGCTTAATTGACAAAAATGAAATTCTTGAATTTTATTCGGGTTCAATTGATAATATTAGAATTTTTGGAGACCCAATTGAATTTTTTCCAAGCTAATTGTGCAAAATTAAGGGTCAAATTGAAGTTTAATTGTCAATTGATGGTCAAAATGCACAAATCAAAAGAGAAGGACTAAAATGAAAAAGGCGTGCAAAAGTTAAGTTTAAGTTGAAATTTCGCTAGGGGTATAATTGCACAAAATTACAAATTTAAATTCAATTAAGGATGCAAGTAAGACAATTACAAATTGAAGGACCAAAATGTATTTGTCCATTAACCATTGTCAACAACACGCCGCCGACCAGCCACCAGCAAGCTGCAACAGCTTGACTTTTCCTTTTGCCATTAATTACCCACCAAAAGCAAGCCTCCATTATCCCTATAAATAAGAGAAAAAAACCGAGAGAAAGGCAGAAAAAGGGAGGAGAAAACCTGCAAAAAACAGAAGAAAACCGTGAAAAACTAAGAAGAAAAACGGGAAGAAACAAAGAGCGATCTGAGGAAAACAATCTGGAGGAGATAAGGAAAGATTCACGAAAATTCTGAATTTTCGTTTCCCTCTCATCTTCTCCCCTTCACTCTCCCTCTCTGCCCTCATTTTTTTCTTTCTTCTTCTCCTTCTCGGTCGACAGACCTCTTTCTCTCCTCTCTCTCTAAAACCAGCACCGACCACCTTTCCCTCTCCACGGTTCGAGCCCAGCAAAGCCACTAGCCTCGGCTAACAGCCCATCATCTTCCTTCCCCACGCCAGCAGCTCCCCAATAAGATTTTCTTCTCCATCACTGGCGACGAGAAGCACAGTAGAGGGCAGCCCGAACAGAGCATAAACCGGCGACTTCCGACACCCATTCCGACTGCCACAAACCTCCATTAGCAAAACCACGATGATAGGAAAGACCACCTTGATCCCCTCTACACGGCTGTATAATCAGGTAACCCTCTTATTGATGTTGAACATTTCACATGAACAGTGCATATGCACCGTTCTTCTTCTTTGTTTTTTTTCTTTTTTTTTTTGATTCGGGCCGGGTTGACCCGACCCAGCCCTAGATCGACTGGGCTTCCAGCCTAGATGAGCTGGAAGCCCAGCCCACTACAACCGGAAGCCCAACCCACTATGGCTGCCAACCCAGCCCAAAGACATGTGGGCTTCCAGCCCACGATGGCTGGAAGCCCAGCCCACAATTATGTGGGCTTCCACCCCGTGAGGGCTGGAAGCCCAGCCCGTTCAGGGGGGGCTGTCAGCCCAATAAAAAATAAAAAAATAATAAAAAATATTTTTTTATACTTTTGAAAGACATATATTTATATATTTATATTATTATTATTATTATTATTATTATTATTATTATTATTATTATTATTATTATTATTATCACACAAATGTTTTCGTGCATACGACCGAATTCCAAAACTTTTCTCATTGTATTTTTCTTAAAAAAATATGTTGCATATTTTTCCATATTTTTAAAATGAAATTTTGGATATCGTAACCGGTTTGCGATTATCCATTGGTATTCGACCAAAATGTCAAAAATAATTCAACAACCTTTTGGTTTTAGCTTTCGTGGTGTAAATTTACATTGTAAAATACACCTGCAAATAAAAATATTTTTATTACGGTGTAAAATTACATTGTATAATACATCCGTAGATTAAAATAAATTTAACTACGGTGTAAAATTGCATTGTAAAGTATATTCGTAGATAAAGTAAAACTTATAACTGCGATGTAAAATTACATTGTAAAGTACACCCGCAGACAAATAAATGTTTTTTTTGAAAATGCAGTGTAAAAATTCTAACCTAGAAAAAACAATCAAACAACAATGCAACTTACCTTAGGTAGGGTGCACTGGGGGTGATGCGTCTTCTCCTTGTACAATAAGTCTCCTTACCCTAGACTCTCGCAGACCAATAGGTTCCTAGTGACCTTAATACTAGGTGGCGACTCCCAATATTTATAGTTGTAAATTTTATTTTTAATTCATGCATAACATTCAATATAAATTAATGTCAGCATGCATTTTAATTTCAAGTGTAAACCCAATTTTAAGTTAGGTGGGGATTAGCGGTCTGCCCCATGACTTTTGGTCGGGGTTCAAATTCGTGAAACATCCAACTATAAACTAAGTGTTTACTTGTTAATGGCGGTCATACTGTGCCCCAACCATTTCTTGTAAACCCCTACACTATCTTCACGTGAGGTGGTCACTGGGCAGTTCATAGACCCTTTGAAACCAGATAGAGCTTACCCCTCATGTAATGGCTTAGAACTTGCTTTTGGGTACACCATTCCTGATTATTCATTTGTTATGTATGTACATACATTTGCATTCACATGCATTTATCATTGCATAACATATCATCAACAGATTTAAATATAGGTCCCCGAAAAGCTCTTACTGAAATATACTCCATCAGAGAAATATGGAAAACGAAGAGCGTGCATGCCGCGATACTCATTTCCAACAGGAATTGGACTCTTTGAAGGCAAGCGTAGCTAATCTCACCAGCTTACTCGAGCAAGCATTGAGAAATACTTCTGGAGAGGGTCCTTCAACTAGACCCGCAACGGCTGCTGAAGTAGAAACAATGAATCACCATGAAGAGATGACAGGAGAAAGGGTTCAGGATCCGCAACAAAACCTAGCTTTTGTACAAACGGCACTGCCGATACCTGAGCCAACCCCAACAGTTATAGAAGCATCAGAGGGTATCGGTCAAGATAAGATGGCGACGCTGGAAGCCAGGATAAGTGTCATTGAAGGGGTAAATTTATATGACCCAGTACAAGCTGCTAAAATGTGTCTTGTACCAAATGTTGTAATACCAAAGAAGTTTCGTGTCCCCGAATTTATCAAATACACAGGGACACAATGCCCTGTTACTCACCTAAAATCATACTGTAACAAAATGGCAGAAGTAGTTCATGATGAAAAATTACTGATGCATTTTTTCCAAGAGAGTTTGAGTGGGGCAACTTTGAATTGGTACATGAGATTAGACAACACCAGGGTCCGTAGCTGGAAAAATCTGGTAGACGCTTTCATCAAGCAATATAAATACAATATGAACATTGCTCCTGACAGAACAAATTTGTCCAACTTGGAAAAGAAGGGCAAATAAAGCATAAGGGAATATGCTCAAAGATGGAGAGATCTCGCTGCACAGGTACATCCTCCACTTCTAGATAAAGAGATGGTGACATTATTCGCCAACACACTAAGAGCACCCTATTACGAACATGTGATGGGAAGTTCAGCGCAGCAATTCACGGATGTTGTAGCTGTGGCAGAGCGAATAGAGCAGGGAATTCGAAGTGGAAGAATCCTCGCACCTGTGGAGAAAAATGGCTTTGAAGGCAAAAGAAAAGATGTCGAATATTCTGGAGACGATTATAAGGGTAGGAGCAACCAATTCCAAAACTCCCATTACCCCTCTTCTCAAATCTCCAACATCAATCTTCAAGCCAAAGATCCATCTAAAAATTTCCCAAAAATAAATTACCAGAAAACCCAAGAGCAGCTACCTCCGCTACCTTTGCCTCTGAATGAAATTTATTAGAAGTTGGTAAGCATGGGGAAAATAGCTCCTGAACCCCAGACACCTTTGCAAACACCTTATCCTGATTGGTACAAACCCGATCTCACCTGTGAATACCATGCTGGAGCTGCAGGGCATAACATCCACACTTGTGGTGCTTTAAAGAAGAGACTCATGCATTTGATCAAAGCAAGGTGGATAACATTTGATTAAAGCAAGGTAGAGGAAATCCAGATCCTGCATCCAATTAAGCTCCACGGAGATGGGGTACCAAGTGTCTGCAACATGGAAAGTGAAATCAACAATAGCTTTTGTGTTGATAAAGTACTTCATGATTTCCTCTTGTTTTGGTCATGTTTGGACATGGAACTTTTCGTTGTTAAGCAAACCTTCCTTTTCAATGATCATGTATTATCTTGTGTTTATGATGTGTTCTCGTTTTCATGCCTAAATAACGCAAACATTTCATCCAAAGTATACATGATCCCATGATTTCATAAAGATTTTTAGCAAATCAAAGTTTAGTATGAAAATGAATGCCAATTTGATTTTTGTTTAACAAATGTGTTCTGGGAATTCAAAGGATTTCATTGAAAGGTGATCTAAATACCACCAAAATCCACATAATAAAGTTAATCTCTTAGCCAAAAAATAATCCAATAAAATCCAAAAAATCAAAAAACCTGTTTCGCATGGAAAAGCAAGGCTTATTGATTCGGATTGCATGTTTTTGAAATGATGAAAGGCCATCTTTGATATGTCGTCATAAAGTCTCAAATATCCTTTGCAGTCCCTATTTGAGCCTAATAATTTTTCTTTCTTGATAATTAATCCTGACAAGGATCACACTCTACACTGGGGGCAAGTGCCAATTTTTTTTATAAAAAGTCCTCAATGACAAGTGACACCCGGAGAAGGCTGGAGGGCATAAACATAAAAGAGTTTTAGAACACCATAGCAAATTAATTCAACATTTTGGTAGTACTAAAAACCCAACATATAAAGCCCAAACAAAATACTAGGGGGCATGTCGTGAAAAAGGCCCAAACAAATATACTTGGGGGCATGTCAAATCAACACAACATTAGTTCCAAAAACAATGAAAAAGCCCAAACAAAATACTTGGGGGGCACGTCAAGGTCAAAGCCCAAACCAACACTGGGGGAGCATGCTAGGTCTCTACGCAAATCAATCATGAGGGATAAATGAAGTTCCAAGAGTAAGCATTAAGTGATCCTTAGTCTAAAAAACCCTTAAACACTTTTTAAGCCTATAAATATCATTTTTTTCATAGCCAGTAACCTAAGCCTACGTTACAAGCCTAATAAAGCCCTTTCTGATCAAATATTAGTTATCTGGATCGATAAGCAATGCTTTTCTATTGGGAACAATCCTTGCAAATGTTTCACACAACCTAATCGAAACCTTCCTGATATACAAGACTTACAAATATCATTTTGCATTCTTGTCAAAGTCAACATAATACCTGACAATGAGATCACTTGAATTCTTTCGAGAACAAGCTTGTTAAACAAACATCAAAATGGTTTTTGTGCTTGGAATGACTTTGAAATTTCAAAAGTTTTACATGAAAATCTTTTTTGCTAATAGCCATCCCTTTCCTGCCAACACTCGTAGCCTAAAACACTGGAGTGACATGACCCGGCTAGGGCAATCCAAATGACATTTTTGTTTGGAATGACTTTGAAGCTCTAAAAATCCCACATGAAAACACCATCTTTGCAAATGACCAACTCCTTCCTGCAAAAACTTGAAGCCCAAGACACTTTTAGGGCATGACCAAACAGGGGGGGCAATCTAAGATGTAATTGAAATCGACTGCATCGTCTCTTTTCAAAGAATCTAGATCGAACTCAGGAAGATCTATCATCTCTAGTGGTCAAAATCAACAAGTTGTTGTTTGAGTATGCAGAAGCGAGAAGCCGTCAAATCACGAAGTTGACTCCATAATTCATTTTCAAAGAATCTGGGTCAAACTCGGGGGGTATGTTGATATGGAAAATCTATCATCTCCAGTGGTCAAAATCACAAGTTGCTGCTTCAGTAAGCAGAAGCGAGCCGTCAAATCCAGAGGTCTAAATCCCAAAAAGAAGGCCTAAAGGAAGAAAGGGGACCTATATCTCTCAGGTAAGTATACATGCATCATCATGCATTGCATCCCCATTGAAAATCTAAAAATATTCTGGAGGGGTCGTAATATACAAACCTTCATTCATTTGGTGTGCACGCTTTTAAGCTCTTACCTCTTTGAGAATGCTTTTCAGCTTTCTCCTTTTTCTAATTTTGGATGACATCATGCATTGCATCCCCATTTAAAATCTAAAAATATTCTGAAAGGATCGTAATTTACGAACCTTCATTCATCATTTATGTGCACGCTTTTAAGCTCCCACATTTTCCATGTCCTTGAACATGCTTTTCAGCTTTATCCTGTTGAGAATCTTAGGTGTCGTCATCCATTTCATCTCTGTTGAGAATCTAGAAAATGTTTTGGAAGGATCGTAATTTACGAACTTTCACTCATCATTTTTGTGTACGCCTTTAGGCTCTTAACTCTTTAACGCGCTTTTTATCCTCATCTTCTTTCCTGAACTTGATTGCCATCACGCGTGGCATCTCCCCACTAGTAATCTAAGAAATATTTTGGAGGAATTGTAATTTACAAACCTTCACTCATTGTCTTATGTGCACCTTCGAGCCCTGACCACTTTCACTTTCCCGAGTGCCTAGAGAGTCTTTCATCAGCATAGATAGAATGTTTTTCAACACTATCTCTTCTACCTTTTTAGTGTGCTTTCTAGTCATCAAAAATTAAAATAGTGTGCTTTCCAGCCCTATTCTCCATTCATTTTCGAGTGAGCTTTCTAACCCTCGGTCATCAACTAAGATAGTGTGCTTTCCTGCCCTATTTTCCCTTCATCTTCGAGTGAGTTTTCCAACCCTCATCAACTAAGATAGTGTGCTTTCCAGTCCTATTTTTCCCTTAATCTTCGAGTGAGTTTTCCAACCCTTGTCATCAATTAAAATAGTGGCTTTCCAGCCCTATTTCTCTCTCATCTTCGAGTGTGTCTTCCAACCCTCATCATCAACTAAGATAGTGTGCTTTCCAGCCCTATTTTCCCTTCATCTTCGAGTGAGTTTCCCATCTCTCATCATCAATTGAAATAGTGTGCTTTCAAACCCTATTTTCCCTTCATCTTCGAGTGAGTTTTCCAGCCCTCGTCATCAATTGAAATAGTGTGCTTTCCAGCCCTATTTTTCCCTTCATCTTCGAGTGAGTTTTTCCAACCCTCAATCATCAATTAGGATTGTGCGCTGCTTAGCCATTCCTTTCCTATCTTGAGCGAGTTTTTCAACCCTCAACAGTCAATTAGGATCGTGCGCTTCTTAGCCATTCCTTTCCTCTCATTTGAGTGAGTTTTCCGACCCTCAACTATAAATTAGGATCATGCACTGCCTAGCCATTCCTTTCCTATCTTGAGCGAGTTTTTCAACCCTCAACCGTCAATTAGGATCGTGCGTTTCTTAGCCATTTGAGTGAGTTTTCCAACCTTCAACTATAAATTAGGATTGTGCGCTTCTTAGCCATTCCTTTCCTCTTATTTGAGTGAGTTTCCACCTTCAACTATAAATTAGGATTGTGCGCTGCTTAGACATTCCTTTCCTATCTTGAGCGTGTTTTCAACCCTCAACCGTCAATTAGGATCGTTCGCTTCTTAGCCATTTGAGCGAGCTTTCCAACCCTTAACTATAAATTAGGATCGTGCGTTGCTTAGCCATTCATTTCCTCTCTTGAGCGAGTTTTTCAACCCTCAACCGTCAATTAGGGTCGTGCGCTTCTTAGCCATCCTTATCCTCTTTTTTTAAGTGCATTTTCCAACCCTTAACCGTAAGCTAAAATAGTGCCTTTTCCAACCCTATTTTTCTTCCTTCTTGTGTGTTTTCAAACCACCAATTAAGATAGTGTGTTTTCATCCCTATCCTCCTTGTTTAAGTGTGTTTTCCAAACCTCAACCATTAATTAGAATAGTTCGCTTTTCATCCCTATCCTCCTCTTTCTCGTTTGAATGCATATTTCAGCTGTAAATAACCAACTCAAACAATGTGCTTTCCAGCCCTCAACCATAGATCCTAGATAACCTGCTTTCTAGCCTTATCTTTCATTCCATCATCTCCACCATTCTCATTTATGGATGAATCAACCATTTCTTGGTCTGGTAAATCCGTTTTTCTTTTTCTTTACAACGCTTACTATCTAAAGTTTTTTACAAGACTTGAGTCGTAAACATTGTAAAGAGGAGGGCAACTGTCATAACCCAATTTTTGGGTTACTCCCCAAAATCTATCAAAAATATTAAAAATAAAATAAAAGGGGTCGGCATGGGTAGAAAAATCAATGTGCAAATTTTGTTTCTTTTTGAGAGTCTAATTGTATATCTTTTGTTCCAAAACGTGAGAGAAAATACAAATTCGAGGTAAAAATTAAGTCAAAAATCATAATTATATTTTTTATAGGCCAATTTGATTGAATCATGGGCTAATTCAAAATATTATTATGTTTGAGAATTAATTTAGGGTCCAATTGAAGAATTTAATTAAGTGCAAGGACTTAATTATGCTTTAAATTGATCAAATTAATTTTATTAAGGGCTTAATTGACAAAAATGAAATTCTTGAATTTTATTCGGGTTCAATTGTTAATATTGGAATTTTTGGAGACCCAATTGAAGTTTAATTGGGTCAAATTAATTATCAAAATTGAAGTTTAATTGTCAATTGATGGTCAAAATGCACAAATCAAAAGAGAAGGACTAAAATAAAAAAGGCGCGCAAAAGTTAAGTTTAAGTTGAAATTTGGCCAGGGGTATAATTGCACAAAATTATAAATTTAAATTCAATTGAGGATGCAAGTAAGACAATTACAAATTGAATGACCAAAGTGTATTTGTCCATTAACCATTGTCAATAACACGCCGCCGACCAGCCACCAGCAAGCTGCAACAGCTTGACTTTTCCTTTTGTCATTAATTACCCACCAAAAGCAAGCCTCCACGATCCCTATAATTAAGAGAAAAAAACCGAGAGAAAGGCAGAAAAAAGGGAGGAGAAAACCTGCAAAAAACAGAAGAAAACCGTGAAAAACTAAGAAGAAAAACGAGAAGAAACAAAGAGCGATCTGAGGAGAAAAATCTGGAAAAGATAAGGAAAGATTCACGAAAATTCTAAATTTTCATTTCCCTCTCATCTGCTCCCCTTCACTCTCCCTCTCTGCCCTCATTTTTTTCTTTCGTCTTCTCCTTCTCGGTCGACAGACCTCTCCATGGTTCGAGCCAAGCACAACCCACGATGGCTGGAAGCCTAGCCCACAATTATATGGGCTTCCAGCCCGTTCAGGGTGGGCTGTCAGCCCACAATTGCTGACAACCCAGCCCAATAAAAAATAAAAATAATAAAAAAATAAAAAAATACAAATGTTTTATTGCATACGGCCGAATTCCAAAACTTTTCTCATTGTATTTTTCATAAAAAAAATGTTTTAGCTTTCGTGGTGTAAATTTACATTGTAAAATACACCCGCAAATAAAAATATTCTTATTACGGTTTAAAATTATATTGTATAATACATCCGTAAATTAAAATAATTTTAACTACGGTGTAAAATTGCATTGTAAAATATATTCATAGATAAAATAAAACTTATAACTACGATGTAAAATTACATTGTAAAGTACACTCGCAGACAAAGAAATGTTTTTTTTTTGAAAATGCAGTGTAAAAATTTTAACCTAGAAAAAACAATCAAACAACAATGCAACTTACCTTAGGTAGGGTGAACTAGGGGTGATGTGTCTTCCCCTTGTACAATAAGTCTCCTTATCCTAGACTCTCGCAGACCAATAGGTTCCTAGTGACCTTAATACTAGGTGGCGACTCCCAATATTTATAGTTGTAAATTTTACGACTATTAAACCCCACATTTTCACTGCGGGCCGTTACCCCCCTGAATCCAGGGATGATCGCGGGGCGCGAAGCACGTCCAAAAATCGCTTACGACATAGGGGATAAAATATCATAAACCCCCCGACATCTTGGATCAAATAAACTAGATTTGTATTTGTATGACATAATTGGCCCAAAAATGCAGTGAGGTCCGAGCAAATTGATTTTCTTCCTGGGCTAGCCGAAACCAATCAAAATCCCGTTTAGAAGTTGACCTACTCCCAAAGATCTCATTTATAGGTCTTGGAGCTTTGTACACATTGAACATACGGTGCATGTAAAAAAAAAGAAGATTGTGAATACAAAAAAATTGTCTTCAATTTTGACTGGGACTGGTTTTTATTTTCCCGGCTTTTATTCTTTAGTGATTTAATTTAATGAAATATTTGTGTATTCATGGAAATTCGCTGCAATTAATGTAGTTCTAAACAATTTTTTTATATATATTTTAGATTGCTGGAGGGATAATCACAAATGTCTTGCTTGTTTAAACAGTTGAATCTCATGAATTTTTGTAATTGGAAATAATAAAGTGGCTTAGGTTGTGCCATAACCAACCTTTCTATTTATATATATTGCAGCGGTACACAATAGTTATTGTAGAGATTATAATAGGGAAATAATCCTATAAATGCTATACATTCTGTAATAAGCTCAAAAGTTAAATAATATATTCTATCATAGACTGACATTCAATCTAGAAAATTTGATATATTTTTGGATTAAAAAATTATATATATATATATATATATATATATATATATATATTACATAGCTAGAGCAGTTAATGGTTCAAATAAAAATTAATATAATATAATTATTCATGTTGATAGATTTTAATTAACTAATAATTAATAAACTTGAAACAAATAATGTACTGGTGTCATGTAAATTAAAGCAAAGCTTTCAATGTCGTCCTCATTATTTGTCATTTAAGAAAAATAATTGACTGTTTGAATAAGTCTGTCTGCCCTTGCATACAAGAAACCATTATTATACAAATGACATGTAAGCGGAGATGAAGGTAGAAATTTCAGTTCAGCTACTGATCGAAGAATTGAAATGATTCGTTGGAGTCAACTCCAAAAGTAAATAACTCCTTGCAATTTTACTTTGGATTGAATTTTCTATATATATGATAACTTTTTTCTTAATATATGATAATATTTAACCTTCTAAATTCAATATCCTAGTTATGAGAGATAAATAAAACCTGTAACCCAGGTTAGATTGAGATAATTTTTATAAACAAACAAAATTTAATTTATAATCAATGATAAAATTATATATATTAATTATAAAAAAAAAACTATAGTGAAATGGGTTAACCTGCTAAACCCATAATATAGATCATGAAATTAAAAAAAAAAAAAAAACAGATCACAATGAATTATAAAGTGTAATATCTAATTAACCAAGTATCAAAGGATAAAATTATTATAAAAAAATGGTTTTTAAATTTTATTCATGGAACAAAACGGGTATAATGAAACTGAAATATCTCAACTGGAATTTAAATACAAACTTTGGAATGGATCAAGATTCAGAGCAAAATGAAATTCATTCAGAGTTGTTTTGTCTTGTTTGAGGCAGTTTTGGGAGTGGACAACCTTGAACAATAATGGTTTTCGTGGCTTGCCCTAACTTGGTTTGTTTTAGCATTTGAACACGTACAAGATCGTAGACAAGTACAGGAGAGCTGATCAATATTCAATAGGGATAGATAATTTTCAGCATATATATAAACTATACTACTTCTCTTTCTATATCAGCAATCTCAGTTGCTCATGTTGCTGAATACCCTACTTAGTATTATAATCTTCTTTTCGGCTCTACCGGTCAAAGATTCTTGAACCATCTTTCACGCAATGAATTTAAATCTTTTTTTTAACTCATGAATTCATGAGGCCAGAAATCCACTCATGAATATATATATTGTTGAAGTTACAAGAGCGATCAGAGTGGGACAGGGTAGGCAGATTTCCAAGGCCGTAGATGCATTGGAAAGGACCACTAATAGCTTCATGCAGCTATTGAAGCTACCGAAACGTTGTGGAGTAGAATAATAAATTATATTACGAATCTCTTCAAAAGTTTAATTTAT
>CM063588.1:7918789-7937213 GCA_032356905.1 Salix exigua | reverse complement strand
AACCCGACAAATCTAATCACAAAACTAAAGAGACAAAACAAATAACAGGTTTGGTCTGAATACCTCCCCTATTGTTGTACTACTCTTATTTATAATCTAGATTACATACAATTACAGCTCTCAAGCTATATCTAGTCTTCTAGTTATAGTAAGTAAATCTGCCTATTTAATGCCGTATATCTGTGCTTTCCTTTTCTGTGTTTACTGTCAGCCTTAACATGCTTTTCCCTTTTGGTGATAACTGTATACTGTCTTTCTTTCTGCTGTGACAACTTGTCTTTCCTTTCCTGTCTTTATTTTCATCCCCCCTCAAAGTGATGCTGGTTTATCCAACAACATCAATTTATCTACTAGAAACTGATGTCTCTGTCTTGTGAGAGTTTTAGTGAAGATATCAACAATTTGAAGGTTGCTGATCACATGAGGAAGAGAGATAATCTTGTCTTCAAATGCATCTCGAATGAAGTGGTCCACTTCAATATGCTTAGTCCTTTCATGAAAAACAGGGTTGGCTGACAAATGAATGACACTAGTATTGTCCCCATAGAGAGGAGTTGGTGTTTCTTGTCGAAAACCCAGCTCAGAAAGAAGCCCATGTAGCCAAAATATCTCTGAACATGCTTGGGACATAGCCCTGTATTCTGATTCAGCCGAGGATTTAGAAACCCTATCTTGCTTCTTGCATTTCCATGAAATAAGTGCAGGACCAAGGAACATCACCATCCAGTAGTGGATCTTCTAGTATCTGAGCACCCAGCATAATCAGCATCACTATAGGCATGTAGAGTAGGTGAAATTCTAGTAGGGTAGCATAACCCTCGATGAAGAGTACCATTCACATATCTTATGATCCTTTTTACAGCAACCATATGTAGATGTCTAGGGGAGGCCATGAATTGACTCACTTGTTGCACTACAAAAGAGATATCTGGCCTAGTATTGGTGAGGTAAATCAAGCTGCCCACAAGTGTGCGATATACTATAGGATCAGGTAGTAGCTCCCCTTCATCTCTCCTAAGCTTGACATTGAGTTCCATAGGAGTATCCAGTGGTGATAAATCCTGGAGACCAGCTGCAACTACCAAGTCCATGGCATATTTATGCTGTGAGACAAAGAGTCCATGTGTACCAGCTTGTATTTCTAAACCCAAAAAGTAGGCTAAAGTACCAAGGTCCTTCATGTGAAAGGATTGCTGTAAGTGCTGTTTAAGATGCTGAATTAAATGGATATCAGTACCTGTGATGACTATGTCATCAACATACACTAGAACAAACACAACACCTTTGGCAGTATGTCGCATGAATAAAGATGCATCATATTTGCCTTTTAGAAACTGAAAATCCAGAAGAGTAGAGGCAAATTTAGCATACCATGCACGAGGGGCTTGTTTAAGTCCATACAAAGACTTACGTAGTTTACACAACAGCAGTAAAGGTGGAAAATAACCCAGCAGGGGGTCTCATGTAGATATCTTCATTGAGATCCCCATGAAGAAAGACATTCTTCACATCCATTTGATGTAAATCCCATTGTTGTGAGGCTGCAATAGCTAGAATAATGCTTATAGTAGTCATTTTGACCACTGGAGCAAAGGTTTCCTCATAGTTAACCTTATACTGTCGATTATTCCCAAGACCACTAGTCTGACCTTGTATCTGTCAAGGCTGCCATCAGCCTTGACCTTCACAGAATACACCCACCTACACCCAAGAGGTTTGACGTCAGCAGGACACTCAACAATATCCCACATGTGATTAGATCTCAGGGCATGTAATACGTCTTGCATAGCCTGTTGCCAACAAGATTCTGGAGTAGCCTATGAATAAGTAGCAGGAATGGCAATAGAGTGTAGTGTAGCAGAGAGAGCAGGCTGATAAGATGGAGGTTTGGAGGACTGAAAACCATACCTATCAGGTGGTATAGAAACTCGAGCAGTTCTTCTTAAAGTAGGCAGAATAGGGGGTAAGTCATGTACCTCAGATTCAGACGAAGGACTTGAATCAGATGGCAAAACAGTAGGTGAAGGGGGCTGCACATGAGGCTGTCTACGGCTATACACCAGCAGTGGCTGACTGAGTAAAGGCCCCTGTGTGATGTTCTCAATTATAGGAGTAGGTAATGTAGCACTTTGATCAGCAGAATCAGTGAAAGAGGGTAACAAAACTTGTGTGTTTGATGAGGACAACATAGGAAAGAAACATTGATTTTCAAGAAATATAACATGTCTAGAAATATGAATTCGATGAGTATGCGAATCAAAGCAGAGAAACCCTTTTTGTTTGACACTATACCCAAGAAAAGTACATCTAATGGACTGAGCAGTGAGTTTATTCCTATGAGGGGGAGGCAAATGCATAAAACATACACACCCAAAGGTGTGTAGATTGTCATATTTGGGCTAACAGTGATGAAGCCTGAAATATGGAGAGTCTAGAGTTAATTTTTGTGAAGGAAACCTATTGATCAAGTATGTAGCAGTAGTAAGGGATTCTACCCAGAATTTTGGTGGAATAGAAGTCTCAATAAGCAGAATTCTAACGACATCTAAAAGGTGTCGATTTTTACGTTTTGCTACTCCATTTTGTTGTGGAGTATAGGAACATGATCTTTAAGAAATAATGCCCTTGTTTTGCAAGAATGATTGGAAATCAGTGGACATATATTCTCCCCCATAATCTAATCTTAGGATCTTACCCATGGCATCAAATTGATTTTGAATCAATTCTAGAAAGAGTTTAAACTTAGAGAAGACTTTTGATTTTGTTTTTAGGAAGTAAACCCATGTATACCTACTGTAATCATCTATAAAGGTTACAAAATATTTTTAACCTGCATGAGATAGGACTGGGCTGATCCCCCATACATCACTATGAACAATGTCAAATTTTTAATAGCTCTACTGCCTTCTGAAGGAAAGGGTAATCTTTTGCTCTTCCCAAGTTTACACGTAGCACAATCAAGAGATAAACTAGAAGAGGAATGCATTTTATTATCTAGTAAACCGGATTTCAGAATATGAGACAACACTCTATGATTAGGATGACCAAGACGTCCATGCCACACTTCTTTAGACACTTTGGAGACATTACAAAAGAGAGATAACACAGGAAAAGAAACCAGGCTTCTTGGAACAGCTTGGTGCAGGAAAAATATACGTCCATGCTTAGACCCCTTCACCATCATCTGTCCTGTCATTTGATCCTGCACAACACATCCTTCTTTAGAAAAAGAAACCTTACAATTATCATCTACAAACTACCCTACAGAAGCCAAACTCTCAGCCAATTTTGGTGAAACAAAAATATCTCTTAAAGGTGGTTTATCACCGATAGCCATAATAGGAAGAACACTCCCATTAGCAGTCTGAATTTGTGCAGTTCCCTGGTATTTTTTGACATTTCTCAATCCTTTCAAGGAATTAGTCATATGATTTGATGCCCCGGAATCTAATATCCAAGAAGAGTGTGATGAGGCAGCATTACCTTGAAGGCCTAGTATGGTAAATGCACTTACAATCATTTCTTGTATCATCTCTTTGGTTAAGGGAGTTGCTGAGGTTGATGCATCAGAACCAGTACTAGTTACAACCTTGGCAGAGTTGGCTGTGTACTGGTTCTTAGTAAATCGTGAGGGTGGTCAAATGGGACACTCCTTAATGATATGTCCAGACTGTTTACAATAATAGCTGCAGACTTTGTTTGGACAATATGGTGTAATATGTCCATACTTTTTGCAGCTATAACACTTAGTTTTCTTCATCTCAGTTCCCCTTCCTCTGCTGTAGGCAGCATAAGCCACAGGACCCATTTTTGCTTGTTCCATAGTGTTCCGAGTATGGAGACGCTGCTCTTCACGCAAAAGTTCTCCAAAACAAACATCTAGAGAAGGAACAAGATCTCTATTCATTAGAGAGGCACGAACTGGTTCATATTCAGAATTTCATCAGAAATTGATCTCTCTGGCTAATTTTATGAACCTGTTGCACTGCCAAGGCCCCTTCTACTGATATCTTGGCTGTAACAAGATCAAAATAGTCATTCCACAGTGTAAGAAATCCAGCATAATACTCCTGAATAGACAGATCTCCTTGGGTGTATTTTCCAATTTCCAACTCAAGCTGAAATCACCTTGCTTTGTTATCTTGATTGTAGACTTGTGTGAGATGATCCCATATAGCTTTGGCTGATCTATGAGGTCTTAATGTCATGGTGAAGTGAGGTTCCACTGAACTAAGAATCCATGACATGATTTGTGCATCCTTTATTGCCCAAGCAGTTTTTGCACTAGCTGATCCTTCAACACTTAGATCTCCCTTTTCACCCTCCTCTACATGCTTCCACAACTCCTTTCCTTTGAGAAACATCTCCATTTGAAAAGACCAAGCAACATAATTCTTCCTAGTAAATTTGACGCAACCATTTTCCCCCTTTTCCATCAAGCTAAGACTTCTTAAATTCTAGGGTTTCTACGAATTTTTTGTAAAAAAAAGAAGCTATGATACCATAGCAGGTTTGGTCTGAATACCTCCCCTCTTGCTGTACTACTCTTATTTATAATCTAGATTACATTCAATTACAGTTGTCAAACTATATCTAATCTTCTAGTTATAGTAAGTAAATCTGCCTATTTAATGCCGTATATCTATGGTTTCTTTTTCTATGTTTACTGTCAGCCTTATCATGCTTTTCCCTTTTGGTGATAACTGTATTCAATCTTCCTTTCTGCTGTGACAACTTGTCTTTCCTTTCCTGTCTTTACTGTCAACAAATCCCCAAGGAAAAATTTAGCAACAAAGTCGTGGGGCTAACTGTTTTTATAGCAGGGCTGCTTGTTTTTCTCTTCTTCTCATTTCAATTTTGATCTTTGATCTTTTAATCTCATACTAACAATAAATTTAGTGGATTTTCACATAATCAAGAATTAATCCAATAGTTAGATGTTTTACACCAAGACAATGATAATCCTATAGAAAATAAGAACAATAAATACAATATTAAAGAACTAAATAATAAAAAACTAGACAGCATTTTAGTGATAGTGTTTTGTAAGGGAACAACAGTAAAATCCATTGAATCTCTTGAGTATTTTAATTATATTTACATGTATTTAGGATTTAACTTGATGTAACGAAAAATATCCTTAAAGTTTTTTTTGAAGATTTTGCTTTGATATTTTTATGTTTAGTTAGAAGAGAATAAATGTACTAATTCTGATGCAGAAATATTGAATTTATTTTGAGAAAAGTATGCTGTTAAATGTATTTGAATATCATCATGTTACTCAACTAAAGCAACCAATGTTTAAAACTGATATTATAATTAATGACCTATCATTATCTAGGTCATGGATTTCAATGAGTTCGGTAATATTTTACACACACACTTGTTTTTTCAAAAATCCTGCATATTATGCAAACACATAATTATTCATAAACAACTTATAATTATAATTGTCAGTTTCATTTTGTTTTGGCTGAAATTTTTTCGTATCAGTTAAAAAAATAAAACAAAATGACATCGTTTTTATCTCAGTTTAAATTCCGATTTATTCCTGATTTTTCATCTCAATACCAGACAAAACATGCCGGTATTATTTCATCTATATCGTTTCAGGTTTAGAAAAAAAATCATTCCAGCCAATTATCTCCTACCGTTTATTTGGACAAACTGTGGGTTACTAATGTGACCATTTCTGAATTTTGACTTGCATTATTCCATCTAATCTATGTTGTCTGAAACTTTTCTTCCGATTAAGTTTGCAGCGGTTGCGTATCATCATTCCATGATATGCTTGTCTTGCTATCTTTTTAGTGCTTCTGAATCAGTATATTATGTCAAAATAGATCAATTGAGGATAAAAAGTTTGAATATTGTATTGATGAATTGCAGGATATATACAATGAAACATATATCTCAGCATTAAGTATGTGGGATATTGTAGGCTATAATTTAGAAATTAATACAATTTGAATCTTCTAAATATAGTATTTGCTAATTTACTGCCTAATAGAATATAACGAGCGGTATACCCGCGCGATGCGGCGGTTTTTTTTTATCTATGTAGAAAATTTATTGTTTTTATATGTATTGTATTTTATTAGTTTAATATTTATTTAGTATAGTTATAATTGATAAAATTTATGTAATCAAAATGGAAAGTGACGCATATATTTTGTAATTGCAGATAACCTACGTAAATCTTTATTTTTTTTTGTTTATCTTTTCCCTAGCAATATTATATTTAAAATATTAAAAATGAAAATATTATAAATTTGTTTTTAAGAAATAAATCTAAACAAAAGAGTACCAAATTTCAATATTAATTTTAAAATGATATTAATTTTTTTATTCCAAAAAACCTAGGTCATGTTTTCTTTTCCCTATATATATATATATATATTCATATGAGATAACATCCAATAAATATTAGAACATATAATTAATGAAAGACTAAAATTATCCTAGAAAATTTAAGAAAATTAAAAAAAAAATATCATTGTCATCACTGTCAAAACAATAAAAATTATTAGATTATATGGAGAGAAAAAAACAATAACAAAAGAGTAAGCAAGAAAAACAATTAAATTATTATTATAAAATAACTCGGACACCCCGGTCATGGGGAAAAAATATAAGTGGAAAAAAGGGGAAAAATGTAGAAGTGGAAACAAAAAAAGAAAAAAATAGATCCGGAGATTAATCGTGATACGCGTAAGCTGTCATTAATATCCAAGCTAAAAAAACAAACAAACGAAAACAACTTTATCAGAGTAATTTTCTAAAATTAGGATTTAAAAAATTCCAAAAAAAAAAACAAACGAAAAGCAACACTTTCCAAAATAAGGATTAAAAAAAAACGAAATTTAGGAAAAAAAAGGATTTAAAAAGAAAAAAAAACAAAATTTAGAAGAAAAAAAAGGATTTAAAAAGAAAAAAAAAGAATTTAAAAAGAAAAAAAGAATTTAAAAAGAAAAAAAACGAAATTTATAAGAAAAAAAAGGATTTAAAAAAAAGAAAAAAAACGAAATTTAGAAAAAAAAAGAATTTAAAAAGAAAAAAAACGAAATTTATAGAAAAAGAATTTAAAAAGAAAAAAAACGAAATTTATAAGAAAAAAAAGGATTTAAAAAAAAGAAAAAAAACGAAATTTAGAAAAAAAAGAATTTAAAAAGAAAAAAAACGAAATTTATAAGGAAAAAAAGGATTTAAAAAAAAACGAAATTTTGAACATTATTATTAAAAAAAAGCATGGTTATTAAAAAAAACAATGCAAGGGAAAAACACCTTTTTAAACAGTAATGAGAAAAAAAATCATGTTGCGCATAAAATAACTCGGACACCCCGGTCATGGGGAAAAAATATAAGTGGAAAAAAGGGGAAAAATGTAGAAGTGGAAACAAAAAAAAAAAAATAGATCCGGAGATTAATCATGATACGCGTAAGCTGTCATTAATATCCAAGTTAAAAAAACAAACAAACGAAAACAACTTTTACAGAGTAATTTTCTAAAATTAGGATTTAAAAAATCCAAAAACAAACAAACGAAAAGCAACACTTTCCAAAATAAGGATTAAAAAAAAATGAAATTTAGGAAAAAAAAGGATTTAAAAAGAAAAAAAACAAAATTTAGAAAAGAAAAAGAATTTCAAAAGAAAAAAAAACGAAATTTATAAGGAAAAAAAAGGATTTAAAAAAAAAGAAAAAAAACGAAATTTAGAAAAAAAAAGAATTTAAAAAGAAAAAAACAAAATTTATAGAAAAAGAATTTAAAAAGAAAAAAACGAAATTTATAGAAAAAGAATTTAAAAAGAAAAAAACAAAATTTAGAAAGAAAAAGAATTTAAAAAAAAAAACGAAATTTAAAAAAAAAAAAAGAGGCAGATGTACTCCCGCGGAGTACAAATGCAAAACAACCAATCCACAGTAATCTACTGTGCATTTGGCCGATGCCTTTTAGATAGATAGACGAGCGATATGCCCGCGCGATGCGCCGGGTTTTTTTTATTTATGTAGAAAATTGATTGTTTTTATATGTATTGTATTTTGTTATTTTAATATTTAATTAGTAAAATTATAATTGTTAAAATCTGTATAATCGAAATGGAAAGTGGTTTGTATATTTTGTAATTGCAGATAACGTAGGTAATGTTTTTTATGAGTTGTATTTTTTCCTCAGTAATATTAGATCTGACACATTATAAATAAAAATATTATAATTTTTTTCAAAAATAAACTTATATTTTTGCGTGCAATAATCAGTTATTTCAATGTTCAATTCCTAAAATTGCAATAGATAAAATATGTTAGAAATGAGTTTTTTGCGTTGTATAATTACTATGATTGTCCGCGCATTGCGTTAGGGTTTTTTCTATAGAAAACTAATTTATTTTTTACATGTTGTAATTAGTTGTTTAAATATTAATTAGTAACATTATAATAGATAAAATATGTAAGAAATAAAATTTCCCCCCGCCTTAAAGGAATAGTATAATCGAAATAGAAAATGGTTCGTATATTTTTTAATTGTAGATAACCTAAGTAAATTTGTCAACCTTTTTTTTAGTTGATTTTCCCCAGTAATATTAGTTATGACACATTATAAATAAAAATATTGTATTTTTTTAAGAAATAAACTTAATTTTTTTACGTGTTATAATGACTTATCTACCGTCTAAAAAGAATAGTGTAATTCAAAGGGGAAGTAAATTTGTTTCTTTTCTCCAGTAATATTAGATTTCAAATATTAAAAATAAAAATATTTGAAATTGGGGGGGGGGGGGATTCTAGCGACTATTGACACATCTCTGGACACCATAGTGCCACACAATGTGGAAGAGAACATGCCTGAAAATCATTTGAGGCATCGGTTGGGTATTTTTGGACGCTGGAGTAGGTCGCACGTGTCGTCTGTAACACGCGTGAGCGCGGAAACGAACGGTGTGTCCGGCGACGCGCCAATAGTAATTTGCCGGAAAAAAAATAAAAATAGCTAATTACCGAAACACCCCTAACTCCTATTAGGCGAGAAAAAAACTCATTTCTAACAGATTTGATCTATTACAGTTTCATTAATTAAATATTAAAATAACTAATTATAACACATAAAACATTAATTAATTTACTACGTAAAGCGCAAATCACCTCGTGTAAGCCACTTGAAAACAACCTTGGCAGATAAAAATACAGCATAATGTTGCCAAAGTCGCCCATAACTCCCTCACTTTTTAATTGTTTTCCTTTTTTTTTCATCTTGTCCAATTGTTATCCTTTTTTTGTCAGACTTGAAATTGGGCTGCTCAAAAGCTGTTTTTTTCTTTTTGTGTTTTTTTATATTATTTTATTTTAATATATTAATATGAGAAATATTTTTTAAAAATAGCCAGATAACTTGTTGAGTCTGTTTAATATTATATTTTAAAAAATAAATTTTTATTTTTATTTTTTTACTTTAAATTTGATTTTTTTATATATTTTTAGATATTTTTATTAAAAATAATTTTAAAAAAATCAATTTAAAATATATATAAATAAAAAACTAATTTTATAAAAAAAACTTTAAAACATTCAAACATGTCATTCATTCGTATTTTAAATTTGATTTTTTTTTATATTTGTAGATATTTTTATTAAAAATATATTTTTTTAAAAAATCAATTTAAAATATTTATATATAAAAAACTAATTTTATAAAAAAAACTCTAAAACATTCAAACATGTCATTCATTCGTATCCGGACAAATAAAAAGAAAAGCTCTTTCGAAGGAGACAATTATGACCTATGTCCAGGTGAAAAACATGTGAACGAAAAAGAGAAAGCACCGCAGTGTTTATTACAAATAAAAATCACTTTTTTTAATAGGAATGAACAGTGAAAAACTGTTCATGAAAGAGAAATATTTTTTAAAATAGCCAGATAACTTGTTGAGTCTATTTAATATTATATTTTAAAAAATAAATTTTTATTTTTATTTTTTTACTTTAAATTTTATTTTTTATATATTTTTAGATATTTTTATTAAAAATAATTTTAAAAAAATCAATTTAAAATATATATAAATAAAAAACTAATTTTATAAAAAAAACTCTAAAACATTCAAACATGTCATTCATTTGTATTTTAAATTTGTTTTTTTATATATATTTGTAGATATTTTTATTAAAAATATTTTTTTTTAAAAAAATCAATTTAAAATATTTATATATAAAAAACTAATTTTATAAAAAAAGCTCTAAAACATTCAAACATGTCATTCATTCGTATCCGGACAAATAAAAAGAAAAGCTCTTTCGAAGGAGGCATTTATGACCTATGTCCAGGTGAAAAACATGTGAACGAAAAAGAGCAAGCACCGCAGTGTTTATTACAAATAAAAATTATTTTTTTAATAGGAATGAACAGTGAAAAACTGTTTATGAAAGAAAAAAATTAAAAAAAAAAGAGCTCACGTAGAAGCAAAAACAGAGGAGTAAATATCCAGTACACAGTGAAAATAGTCTGCATGAACAGTATCACTACAGTGAAATAACGATCTGTTTTAGTTCTTTTGATAATGATAATAATGCTTATGCTAACATATTATTTGCTGGCTTTCTGCACAGTGCTGGTCAGGGATAGAAAACCTGAATGTGAGAATGTTGTTCCTGGTTATTATTTAGTTTTTAGTTTATGCTCTCAAGTTCCTCAGGAATTCTGTCAAATGCATTCTGAATGAAATGTAGACAAAATGAATTGGAAAATTCTATCATCTCTTCTTCTCCGGGACCCTTTCTTTCTTTTTTCCTTTTTTATATGTTCTTATAATTATTTAAACGCCAGATGGTGATTGAAGTGGACGTCATCTGGAAAACCTTTTCTGCAAGATGTCATTTCCTTTCTATTTTCAAATACCTGATTACTTCCAATGATATACTACAACCGTCATCCGCACGCCCCATGTTTCCCAAAGAGATTTAGAAAGTGTCCTTAAACTCCAAAATCTGCCAATTTCAACCTGACATCAGGAAAAGCTGCTTCCTTGCATGTATGGCCGAATGTTTTAGTTTCTCTTTTGCAACCCTTACATAAGAACACCAATACTGTCCTCTTATAGCGTCAAAGTCTTCAAACTTATGTCGTCTACCTTTCTTTCCAGATTAAAATGCTTCATAATTACAAGAAAATTTTCTTTGATGATTTACGCCTTTAATTAATTTCATTGAAAAGGCAATCATGTTAATGGCAGGTCTACATTCAATTGCTGCTCTACAAAAATAACACAATGATGTATGATTTTGCCTCTTATATGTCGATTCTCAACCAGGGAAACTCTCTTTCTAGACAGTCTTGGGAAATCAGACTGAATCAGCTCACGCACTGAAAAAGAGAGGGCCAATAATTCTTGCAAACCTCACACCATTTCTCTTGAGATCCAGTCTTTCCACTTTTTCTTTGCTCGCTGAAGGGAAAAGATACAGACCATGCATTTTGATTAGGCCGTTCATGTTCTAGCTGCTAAATTGGCGTTGCAAGAAAATTCTGAACTGATAATTCATCTTTTTTGGATGCTCTATATTACATAAAATTATAACAACAGATAGATACAGAGTGTTCTCAAATTCTCATTCTTATGAAGACCAACCTGAAAAAACTGAAACACAAAAGAAAAGGGGGTGGCTTTAGAGAATGAGTGTCTTGTTCAATATGCAAGGGAGTGCATTAGGCTTTTGTGGCTTCTACTAGGGTTTTGGCTCTGCTGGACAGGATTTGCTCAAATAGGTCTCTTATTTTCAATCCGACGATTGTTTGGAAGAGACCTGTTCCATTGTTGCTGCCGGGGAAATCACTGTGCTTCAACATTTGCTGGGTAACTTCTCCATAGAACTTGGTGGAGAGGTTGCTTAGATGGCTTTCGACATAGATGAGCTCATCTAATCTGTCAAACTGCCCATCCATTTCCAGTACAGACACCTGAGAACCAACAAAACAGAGCATAAGTTATGACAAACAAATTAAAACGGTAAAACTCGAGCTCATTGTTTTTTCTGACAGAAGAACGCATGCATGGATCCCTTCTACATCATTAACTAAAGAACAATTTCGAAATATCTACACTCCTGCAGCATATTCTGAAACAGATCAAACCTAATCATATTTAGAACTTCAGACCAGTTACCTCGTGGCCGTAATAACTGTCGGGGCCATAGGAGAATTTGATGCCAGGGTATGAGCAGGTGAGCTTCCTACCACATGGTATCCATGAAATAGAAGAGCCTTCATCAAACAAATAAACAGGGCTGAAAAACTTCACCCCCTCTTTCATGATTAACCTAACTCTTAAAACCTTCCCTTCATTGTCGTCTGGAATGAGCTGGGTTGGCAGCACTTCAATGACTGCATCGGCGTATTGCTTTTGTGGATCTGCGAAGTTAAAAAAACGAAAGAAATAATCATGCTTTCCGATAAGATATTTTTGGTTCGTAAACAAGCAGGATGCCAACACATCAGTTGGAAGGAAATATTACCAATATAAGCATCAAAATCTGGCTTTCGTGCTTCAATACTAGCTTTAATGCTCTCCAGACTGTGTCCTCGCTCTGCCATATCCCTCTGCAACCATCACGACAACTTTAGATAACAGAAAATTGATAAAATGGTGGCCATTGATTTAAAGAACATGAAAAGGTAGATTTACATGGGTAGTTAATTAATTACCTGAATTTTCCATGCAAATTTAACCTCATTGCTAATGTCCAAGTAGATACTGAAGTCTAAAAGATCTCTCACACGTTGGTCATACCTACATATTTTGCATAGAAGGTGAGTACAAGTCCAAGCTCTTGCAAACAGATGTTACTCAAAAAGATTGTAATAATTCATTGCATAACTCTTTCCTGTGCACAATTTGGTTTTGTGCAGCAACATAGTACTGTAATTAGTTTTCGAAGGATGAAGTTGAACCCTTCATCGGCAAAGTCTGCCTGAGAGCTTTTAGAAATTAGGTGTATTCTCAAATCATGTTTCATAAAATTAAATCCTTCTTTCACTGGATCTTACATAAGCCATTGTAAAAACTACAAGAATGTATTTATTCTCTATAATTCAGAAGTACATTTTTTGATTTCTGTCTTCAGAAAAATATATAGGCAACTGTAAAGAGACAAACTTTAGTGTGACAGCTCAGTTTTCTCTTTACAGTTTGTATTCAACTTAACTATATAAAAAACATTATTGTAACTACTTTACAATCTTTACAGCTGGTTCTTAACACTCCCCCTCAAGTTGGAGCATAGATGTCTATCATGCCCAACTTGTTAATTGCACCGTGAAAGGTTCTTCCTGAAACTGCTTTTGTGAGGACATCGGCCAACTGATCTTCTGACCTTAAAAACGGAAATTGTATGATTTTCCGATCAAGGTTTTCTTTAATAAAATGTCGGTCAACTTCAACATGTTTGGTACGATCATGTTGTACCGGATTGTGTGCAATTTCGATGGCTGCTTTATTATCACAGTATAAACTCATGGATGACTCGTAATTAACACCCAACTCATGTAACACATGCTTTATCCATAATAACTCGCGACACACCATGAGCCATACCTCGGTATTCGCCTCGCACTTGATCCGGCAACCAGCATGCTGTTTCTTGCTTCTCCACGTCACAAGCTTACCTTCTACGAAGATAAAGTATCTTGACGTTGATCTTCTATCTGTTTGATCACCCGCCTGATCCGAGTGCAGTATACCCTTTAATTCCACGGACTTCGTTTTTTGAAAATAGTAGTCCTCTTCCTGGTGCACTTTTCAAATATCTTAAGATTCGATATACTGCTTCCATATGCTCTTCTCCCGGTGAGTGCATGAATTGGCTCACCACACTGACTGCAAATGCTATGTCTAGTCTTGTGTGTGATAAGTATATCAATTTTCCGACTAACAGCTGGTACCGCCCTTTATCTGTTAACTCTTGATTCTCTAACTCTCTCGGCTTGTGGTTCATCTCCATAGGTGTATCAGCTGGTTTACATGCCAGCATTCCGGTTTCTATTAATAAATCTAACACATACTTTCATTGTGATAGACAAATCCCGGTTTTTGACCTTGAAACTTCAATCCCCAAGAAATACTTAAGTTGTCCAGATCTTTCATTTCAAATTTCGAAGCAAGAAATTGTTGTAGCGATTTTCTTTCTTCTAGATCGTCCCCGGTTAAGACCATGTCATCCACATACACTATTAATGCTGTAGTCTTTCCTTCCTCGTGTTTTATAAACAAAGTATGATCGGAGTTACTTTGTTTATAGCCAAATTCCTTCATTGTAGAGGAGAATCTTCCAAACCAAGCACGAGGTGATTGTTTTAGACCATATAATGCTTTCTTTAACTTGCATACCTTGCTTGTACTTGGGAATTTACCTGTAGCTCCAGGTGGTAAATCCATGTAGACTTCTTCTTCAAGGTCTCCATTAAGGAAGGCATTCTTGACATCAAACTGTTGCAATGCCCAATCCGGTTTCATCGCTAGAGCTATAAGGATGCGAATGGTGTTGATTTTTGCAACTGGGGCAAAGGTCTCCTGATAATCTATTCCATACTTCTGTGTATATCCCTTTGCCACTAACCTTGCTTTGTACCTGTCTATACTGCCATCCGCATTTAGTTTAACATTGAAGACCCATTTGCATCCAACAGTCTTCTTCCCCTTGGGTAGTGAACATAGCTCCCATGTGTTATTCTTTTGGAGTGCTTGTAGTTCTTCATTGATTGCCACCTTCCATTTTGGATTTGCTAATGCATCCTGTATATTACTAGGAATAGATACAGTAGATAATTGATTTACAGTTAATGCATGCGAACCAGACAACCTATGGGAAGAGACATAATCACTTATTGGGTATTTAGTCTTATTTTTCGGATCAGGTTCATATTGTTTTTTCGGGACTCCTCTATTTGACCTCAGGGGGTATTTATTTACTCTATTTTCAGGAGAAACAAGAATTTCATTATCAAACATAGGAAGGGTAGGATTTGGATTTACCTGAGGAAGAACATTCTGGGTAGATTCTTCGGTTAATGGTGTAGACATTTGCAACTCTGATGATAAAGGGGGGTTATTGCTCAGGAGATTCTGATCAATGCAAGGTTCCACATCTTCACTGTTGTAAGGAGCTACAGTATTTTCCCTTAGTTCGTCAGAATAATTCTCAATCCGTCCTCCATTTTCCTCTACTTCGAATAGATCGTCATTCTCTTCATTGTTTCTCTCCCCCTGAAGAGATGACCCAGAAGCTCCCCCTGAGTAATAAGGTTCCATTTCATGAAAGGAGGTATCCAAGGTCACATGTAACTTTGGGTGCAGAGGATCATAACACCGGTACCCTTTTTGAAATTCAGAGTACCCAACAAAGACACACTTCTTTGCACATGGGTCTAGTTTATTCCGCAAAGCTTTAGGGATGTACACATAGATCTGCATGACCAAAACTCTCGGTTCCAGGTTCGGTAAATGAGGGACGGATAGCAAGGATTCCATTTTTTGTTGAGGAGTCTGAAATTTGAGAGTGCTGGAAGGTGTCCGATTTATCAAGTAGGCTGCCGATTTTACTGCTTCACCCCAATAAAACTTGGGCATATTCATGCCAAAAAGTGAGGCGCGGACAACTTCCATAATCTGTCTATTCTTCCGCTCGGCGAGACCATTTTGCTGTGGAGTGTAGGTGCAAGAAGTTTGGTGTCGAATTCCATGACTTCTCAGGAATGTGCTGAAAATTTTATCCATGAACTCCGTACCATTATCAGATTGCAGTGTACGGATCGGCCTCTGATATTGTGTTAGCACCATTTTATGAAATTCTTGAAAAGCTGTACTTACATCACTCTTATTCTGAAGGAGAGAAATCCAAGTCATTCGAGTACACTCATCAATAAATGTAACAAAATAACGAGCATGTGAAAATGACGGGACCTTTGCAGGACCCCAAACATCAGAATGTATAACTCCAAATGGCTCTGAGCTTTTATTCAAACTTGGAAAATAAGGGATACGGTGGCTTTTGGCCAGTTCACAAATTGCACATTTGAACTCTAAATGACCGATATTTGAGAACAAAAGTGGTTTTAGTTTCTTAAGATACCCAAAAGATAGATGCCCGAGCCTTCGATGCCATAACCATATGAGTGCTTCCGCTTTGTCCTTATAGGTTGCTTGATGAGTCAGCTGAGTTTTTCCCCCCCTTTTTCGGTTAACTCCAGATAATAAAGATTATTTCATCTAACACCATAACCAAGAATCTTCCGGGTCAGAATGTCCTAAAACACACAAAAGAAAGGTCAAAACGTTACAGTGCATGAAAGTGTAGATGTAATTTGGCTAACCAGACGAGGAGGTTGTATTCGAGTGATGGAACAACAAGGACGGTATCTAGGGTGAGGGAATCAGTCAAGATTACAGATCCTGTGCCAGTAATTTGAGAGGTACTACCATTTGCAGTACAAATAATTGACTGGGAGGAAGGTTTTGTGGAAATTAAGTTACCCTGATCTTTAGTCATATGTTCGGATGCACCTGTATCAATAATCCACGAACTATTCTGAGTAATAACAGAGAGTGCAGAAATTTTACCAATTTTACCTGGGTGAGCCACGATTCGTCGTGGGTTGTGCCGATCCGATTCCGCCAGTGTACCGAGTTTTTCGGATAATTTTCCGTGGTTTTTCGTAAAATCCCACCAGTCCGGGTAGCCAATAATTTCAAAACACCTCTGTTTTGAATGTCCCTTTTCACCACAATGAGAACAAATCAGTCCTCCAATATTTTTGAATTTTTGGTCAACCCGGTCAACCCGGTCAACCCGGTCAGCAAACCGGTCAGCTATAAAAAAGGGAGACATTTGCCCTAATTTTCCTTCTTTCTCTCCGCGCGCAGCCCCTTCTCCCTGCCTTTCTCTCCCGAGCTCGCCTCTGATCGGCCGATGGTACCGTGTCACCATCGCCGATCGCTCGGAAAAAATGGGGGGGCTGCCATTTCCAGCCATGACGATCTTTTGGGAGTGTTCTCTCCGAACACACGCATAAGCTCCCTCAAGATCGAGCTGTGGATCCTTGCGAAGGATCTCCCCACGAATCTGCTCGAACCCAGGGTCAAGGCCACTGAGAAAGATGTGGACCCTGAGTTGAGCCATGGCTGAGTGGTGGTGGAGGACGCCGTCGACTGTCTTCGCCTGAGGTGCAGTCCGGCTGTCGATCTCTTGGAAGATGGCAACGAGCTCGGTGTAGTAACTGGACAAGGATCGTCCATTTTGACGAGTAGTGAATGAGCGTTGGTTAAGCTCGAAGAGACGAGTGGCGTCGGAACCGTCGTAAAAGGTTCGCCCGACGGCGTCCCAGATCTCCTTGGCCGTCGGGAGGCAGATGAACCGCTCCATCAAGGACGGGGTCATCGAGTCAATCAGCCAACATTTGACTCGATGATTCTCGGTAACCCAAGATTCCAGTCGTGGGTCGCCGGATTCCGGCTTCGCAATCTCTCCGGTAAGGTATCCTAACTTGTTTCGAGCTCCGATTCTCATTTCTATGAGTTTGGACCATAACCTAAAATTGGTTTCATTTAGGATAATGTTCGAAGGAAATGCTGAATTGTCTGTGGAAGGTGACATTGAGGTTAGTGGATTCGTGGATTGAATTTCCATTTTTTTTTTTTTTTTGTGATTTGGGTTCTGTGAAATCTGGGGTGTTTGGGTTCTGTGAAATCTCGGGTGTTTGTGTTGTTTGTTGTGGTTCGGGTGGGTTAATTTCTGGAAGTTGATGGAGGATTGATTTTTTCTGGGTTTGTGGGTCTCGGGTTTCTGAGAATTTTCGTTTGAATCTGTGAATGTTTTGGGTTCGTGTTTGTAGATTCGAAAGACAAAGACTTCGGGTTTGTGATGATTTGAAAAAGAGAAAAAAAATACGGATTCGGATGAAAAATACGAGTTTCTGGGGAAAAAATGTTCGGATGTTTGGTTGGTGGGAAAGTTTTGGTGTCTGGGGAAAATTCCGGGGTGTTTGGTTGCTGGGAAAGTTTGGTTTCTGGGGAAAATCTGGGGAAAAATATTTTTGTTTGGTTGCTGGGGTTTCTGAGACAAAGAACTTCGGATTTCTGAGAAGATTTGAAGAACTTCAGAGTTGTGGTAATTCGAAAAAAAAAATCAAATTCTGATGAAAAAAAAAAAATTAGATCTGCTCTGATACCATGTAAAAACTACAAGAATGTATTTATTCTCTATAATTCAGAAGTACATTTTTTGGTTTCTGTCTTCAGAAAAATATATAGGCAACTGTAAAGAGACAAACTTTAGTGTGACAGCTCAGTTTTCTCTTTACAGTTTGTATTCAACTTAACTATATAAAAAACATTATTGTAACTACTTTACAATCTTTACAGCTGGTTCTTAACAGCCATCCACT